>CAIGRR010102959.1:0-11569 GCA_903798365.1 Fraxinus sp. 1973-6204 | reverse complement strand
GATTAGTCTTGTAAAATTTTGATATTAAGCTTAGCCAAATAAATGCACTTTTAAGGTTAATAAAAATTTTACTCACCAAACATTTTTTTTTTTTTTCTCACTCTTTAATCGCCGGTGCTTTGGGGCGCACTTTACACTTGCTCATTGTTGTGACTTGTGGGGAGCTTTAAAGATTTCGAAAATGGAATGCGGTATGTGCATGTACACGAGTCGTCAACGTCGCGAGTCAACCATTGGATCAGGTTGATGAATGAATGCGGTCAAAAAAGTGAGATTGGCAAGAGGCGCGATGACTAGGTGCGACCAATCATATAAAATTGGCACTCAAGGATCATGGACCATCCAGAAGGGTGTGGTTTGAACTGTTAGATCAATCCATCAGTCCACAATTTGATCCGTGCCAAGAGACGCGTAAATTCAAATAGAGAGAAAATTCTCTACCAGTAGAATTTCAAAATTCAGTTTTATAATCCGGAATGAATTCAAAAATAATTGACTTTTTATCATTCTCTTTCCAAATTTTGTCGAAATGATTTTCATATTATTTTCGAGTTTTAAATCTCAGCAATCAGCATTCAACAATTTTTAGAGGTTTTTTAGCGTCCAAAATCATCTTCCTAAACGAGTACAACCAAGGATAATTCATACAACAAAAGTTGATATTGTGCCATATGCATTTCAGAAGAAAGTCAGAAACATTGCATATTGAGAGGCAGATGTTTATAAAAAGTTGCAGATATCCCTGTACGCAAAAGCTTTGTTAAGGATGTTTGCAGTCGCCTGTCTCGCTTCATTACCTTTATAAATTCAATTTATGTTTTATTCTTTTCATTATCTAGTCGATTTTCGTTACCATGGAGCTTGCAGTGTATCCTTTTTTTTTTTCTTTTTTTAATAACTGTGGATATCCGGGCCAGCTGGCGCGGACCTCGACTAATCTCACGGGACCCTGAAGTTTACGGTCGAATACTCACCTCAGTGGCCCTGAGGGGACTCGAACTAGTGACCATTGGGGAGCAAATCTAAGACCTAACCAATTGAGCAACCCCTCAGGATTCCTTATTTTTTTACAACACAAATTTCAATATGAACTTAATACTACAAAATTTCATAACAAAAATTTAAACAATTAAGGCACATTAATTAGAGAAAAATTCTGCTGTGCCAGGCCTGTAAAAGGCCTGGCACAGCTCCCCCCTCACAATGAGGTGGGTCCGCTCAATAAAAAACCCCCCCAAAAAATGTATCCACCCTCCCTATGTGAGAGAGCCGGGTACCAGCCTGTAAGCCAAAGCCTGGTACCCCATCTCCTCTCTTAATTAGAATTCTAAGTCTGAAGTAAAGCCGACAGCTTCATGTTAACCAACAATACTACCGTGTTCAACGCACAGAACATTTCATTCAAAGCTTTTTACCCACTTGCCCTTGATAATAGAGCACCAACTCAAAAAGAGACTTTATTTATATAAATAATCATTTTAATCCATATTATAATATTATCCCCGACCAGATCAGATTTGGGTAAGATTACTTTCACATTTCTTTCTTTGTTTATTGGAATTATTAAAGGAAATTTATTATCAATCAATGCTGAATTATGAATAAAGAAAAGTAGGTAGTGGAATGGAAGGAATGTTTATTTGCATCGAGCCCCTAACCCAAAAATTTATTCTGAATTTCATCGTTCAAACAAATGTTTGTACAATTTTTGTTTTTTTCACTGTTTCATTGTTTGGTGATTTGGAATCACACATCTCATTGTTTGGTCATCGACTTTTATCAAAACTTTCTAAAAATATAATTTTAATCCTTACCAAACCGAGACTTATTATTGACTAGTGATAATGTGCGACTCTTTGTGAGAAAGATAAAATGTAGAGATGGCAACGGGGCGGGACGAGGGCGTCCTGCCACTTCCCCACCCTGCCCCGTTTTATTTTTTTTTTCAGTTAACTAATTTTTATTTTTATTTTTTTTTGTAATTTGTAATTAATTTCTTTTTTTTATTCTTCACCCCGCCTCACCAACCCGTCGGGGCGGGTTTTTTTTTCTCCATTCGGGTAGGATCGGGACGGGACGGGTTCTTGGGAAAATTAGGCTCACTGTCCTAAAAAAATACACTTTTGATTAATACCCTTCAAACTAAAAAAATTATAATTACCATATTAGATACTTTCAAACCTCAAAATACAGAAAACCCAAATCTCAAGCCTGTGACTCCGAGACGGGGCGGTTGGCCGATGAAGCAAGGCGAGTACATCAAGACGTGGCGGCGCCGCTGGTCCGTTTTGAAACAAGGGAAGCTCTTCTAGTTTAAGGAATCCGACGTCAATCGCGGTTCCAAGCCACGTGGAGTGATCCGGTGGCCAATTGCCTCACAATCCAAGGAGCTGAGGATGTACTGAATCGGCAATTTGCTTTTGAATTGTCCACTAGGTCAGAGACCATGTACCTTATAGCGGATTCAGATAAGGAAAAGGAGGATTGGATTAATTCAATTGGGCGTTCTATTGTGCAGCACTCTAGATCAGTCACTGATAAGGAGACTCTGGATTATGATAGTCGGAAATAATGAGGTATAATTTGATTAAATACTTCAATTTTTCCTCTTTTTTAACTATTAATTTGTAATCGGTTGGAGGGATCTGAACTTAAAGTTTTTATGGGAGAATTGGATGTGTTGTATATATTATACCTTTTTATTTTCTGTTTATTTTCCTTATCTTTTTTGGCTCGAAAGTGTAAGAACTACTATTTTCGATGTTAATTTGTATTCTTTTTTTTTTTATACCCAGGTTCCAGGCTTGCGCTTGACTAATCCTGGNATTTTCTGTTTATTTTCCTTATCTTTTTTGGCTCGAAAGTGTAAGAACTACTATTTTCGATGTTAATTTGTATTCTTTTTTTTTTTATACCCAGGTTCCAGGCTTGCGCTTGACTAATGCTGGACCACCTGCTCCGGTGCCTCATCACAGGTGGAGGTAAATCGCGGATTATGCCCAATAAAGTCAATGTCCATGCAAGCTTTATACTCCTCGCCCCAAGGGAGCCCTCCTGCGTCGGACTTTACAACACCAAGCTGTTCCACCACATGGTTTTGGGTATTACAACACTTGGCTGCTCCCTCCGTGATTCGAACCCCCCACCATGGGGTTTGCAAGCTCAGCTTTGCACTGTCTTTACCATCTTGGATGTGCTCCGAGGCACATGTTAATTTGTATTCTGTAGTTAAATTATGTTGCGAGAGTCATAATTTGCTTGTAAGAGTGGTTGAGAATGAGTTACAATGTTGATATAGTGATTGGCTTTTGGTTTATTAAAACTAGTTGAAACAAGGGAAGCTCATATTCATTTTTAACAACACATTCACAAATTCAAATAGTTTGTACATAAATTCAAATTTTTTCTTACTTTTTAAACACATGTTCTCCAAAAATCTCTTTTCGAAATATCATTTTTCAACAATAATGACCATCGAACAAGAGCTTAATAAGAAAATGGTAGATTTTTTATAATATAAATCAGTGACGAATCCAATAATTTATTAGGGCGAATCCGTCTAAACTATGGAGAACGCTTGATGATCGCTCAAGTAGCCGCCCAATATATGGAAAAAAAAAAAAATTCAATGAAACCAACACTTGACAAGCCATGGTGGCTCACATCTAAATAGTCATTGAATTTTATTTGTCACTTTTTTTTTTATTTCGTCACTTTTGAGTGTTTGTCACTTTTTTTTTTTTAATTTGTGTCAATTTTTTTAAATTTTCGTCACTTCTTTGAGTTTGTCACTTTTTTTGAATTTTATCACTTTTTGAGTGTTTATTACTCTTTTTTATTGTCTGTTACTTTTTTAATCTGTATAACTTCTTTTAATTTGTGCCACTTTTTTGAATGCATCACTTTTTTGAATTTTGTCACTTTTTTTTAGTGTTTATCATTTTTTCAATCACCTTCTTGATTTCTATCACTTTTTGAGTGACAAACATCAATTTTTAATAAAAGTGATATTGTATTTGTATGTCATTTTTTATAAAAAAGTGACTTAACTTTAAAAATGACAGTGTGTCACTTTTTCATTGTCACTTTTTTTTACTATATCACTTTTTCTATTAAAAAGTGACAATAATTTTACACAGTATTTTTTACTTCCAAAACATGTTTCATATAATTTTTCAAAAGAGCCATAATTTTAAGGGTATTTTTGTAAGTTGCCCCGGGTTCTCTTGCCATCACTAGTACGATGGTTTCATGGCCTATAATTCGCCCCAATTAACATTCCGGCCAATAAAGATGAATCCATATAAATGGCCAATATGGTTTCGTGGCCAAGAATTCAGCCCAATTAACTTCTGAGGAAGGATGAGCCCTCGCAAATAGAGGGGTCTTTTTCTTGGGAGAACACAATGTGACATCATTACAGATAAATCAACACTGGTCATGTTTAGTAAGAGCGAAACATTACCAGATTAATTAAGTCATTGTAATTGAGTCTTAACTCTTTTGAGTCTCACAGAAGAATTATTTTTCTCCACTATTACAATTCTCTCACTCCATTCTACTATCTACACATTTTCCATCACGAGTTTAAGCATGACATGTTTATATTCCACCAATCCGACTGAAGCACATCCTTCCATTTAGTGGTGGACAAAACTCCCGAACCGAATCGGATCAAATCGGATCCGAGCCGAGCCAAATTGAACTGAATTGAGCAATTCTTTTTAATTTAAATATCCGAACAGGTATCTGAATTGATAATCGACGAGTTTGGTTCGACTTTAAACCAAAAATCGAATAACCGAATCTATCTAATTTTTTAAATTTTTTTATCTTAAATAAATCAAATTATTTTACTTTTTTAAAATAAATTTGCTAACTAATAAATTTAGTCCAAATCCAAAATGTGGTTTTACTATTTATAACTTCAATCCAAGCCCAACTTAATCAAATTGACCTAAATTTTACCCAAATCTCTTATTCACCGTATTGTTGTTTCTACTGTCTTATTATTGTGAACTAGCCATCTTTCTCTTCCTGTAATTTTAACAGTCAAATCTAGAAAGAACTCAACAAAGAGAGGTGTAGAAGATATCACGAGATTGGACTATGTTATTTTGTAAGAGTTAAGATTGAACATGTCATAGTCAACTTAATGTAGTGTTGTTGTAATATAAAAAAAAATTAATTATTGTACGGAACCCTGGAACTGAATAAAATAGAACCGAACCCAATAGAACCGAACCCGAACGGTTCCATTATTAAATTTAAATTCGACGGTTCCATTTACTAAGTACCCGAACCGGACCCCCAACCCTACTTCCACTATCTAGAAGGTTACCAAACGGAGACAATATTTTCTCATTATATAATAACAATTGCCTTCGTCCATCTCTGAAGCAAAATTTTCCACCACTTGAAAGGTTCTCACAAAAGGGAGGTATCCTACTACCTTACGAAAATACTGCCTTAGATTCACCTCTTGACTCGTCGCTTTTCTACAGCATGGTCACAATAAGTTATAATAGCTAAACCTTAAAATTACGACGAGAATTTCTACTTTACATATAACTTCTTTGCGTTCCTACTTATTTTACCACTTTAAAATTTATTATTGTAATTTTATGTTTAGTTTTTTGACAACAAATATGTGCAAATATGTTCTTGAAATCAAGTACAAAATGTTAAAAGCGTACTTGAAATTCGAGAAAAATGTGTACTTCGTAAGAATTGATGGTTATAATAAATAGAGTGTGTGGCTCTAAACATTGGTAGTATACCCTTTTTGTTTTGAGATTTCAGTCTTGATTCCCAAACACAATTTCACACGTGTTTTAATTTTTTTAAAAACACTGAAATAAATATTAGGGTCCGTTTGATAGCGTAGAAAATGGGTGAAAAAGGAAAATATTTTCTAACTTTAGCAAATTAAGGGTGTTTGATAGCACAAATTTTCCTAACAAAATGTTTTCCACCTTTTTCTATGTACAATCATTTGATGCACAAAAGTTTGATTTTGTTTTCCCACCTTTTTTTTTTATTTGCAATGGGAACAAATTCTAGATACAATGGTAAAAAAAATTTTAGACCCAATGGTAGAATAAATTATCACTTTAATAGACAAATTTCATAAAAAATGAAGACAAATTGACACTAAACTTTCAATATTTTCCNGAACAAATTCTAGATACAATGGTAAAAAAAAAAAAAAAATTCACTTTTATTGACAACTTCCATGCAAAACAAAGTCAAACGAATGATATTCGGTATGGTAATTTTTTTTTTTTACAATTGGAACAAATTTTAAACCCAATGGTAGAATAAATTATCACTCTAATGGACAAATTTCATAAAAAACGAGGCCAAATGGACATCAAACTTTCAACATTTTCTTAGTAAAGTATTTTCTAGAAAAATCAATTCTCTATAAAATATTTTCTTTCCACCCATTTTTCACCCTTACAATCAAACGGACCCTTGAATCATCTTTGACCTCGAAAAGGGGAAAATACATTTGTGCCGTAAAATATCTAATAATTATTAACGACTATTTAATTTTATTAAGATACTTAAATAAATATTACTTACTCTAAAAATTATACATAATATTCAAATTTTAATTATATACTGTTGATATATGAAAAAATATAAGAAATTATTGGGCAATAGTCTATCCGCAAGTGGTAAAGTCTAGTATCACCCTTGAAACATATTTTTCTTTAAATTAATTTTTTTTTTTTAATAAAATAATTTGAAAGTGCAGTAAGCCTAATTCTCCAGTCAAAAGCTAATGTGAATAGGCCGAAAATCTTGGGCAGTCCAGTCCTGACTCCTGATTGAGGTTGTCATTAGTGGCCCTTTGACCCACTGCCTTAGCAGATATAAAGGACGGGCCAAGGACAAAATCAATATGGACTAAAAATCACGTCTAG
This sequence comes from Fraxinus sp. 1973-6204, assembly GCA_903798365.1. Lineage (NCBI taxonomy): Eukaryota > Viridiplantae > Streptophyta > Magnoliopsida > Lamiales > Oleaceae > Fraxinus > Fraxinus sp. 1973-6204. Next base: position 4,637 of record CAIGRR010102959.1, on the reverse strand, counting down.
GCGCAAAACGCCTTGCGCCTTTTTTTTTTTTTTGTTATTTTTTGCTTTTTCTTTAATTATCAAAATAACTTTTTTACATTGGTTTAAAAATTTAAAATAATATTAAAACAAGAAAACATTTTTTTTTACGTCTAGGCCGAAGCTTGACCTCCACGTCTCGTCATACTTTACAATTTTTAGAACACTGGAGTTTGGACAAATAAGAAATCAAAAGTGGCAATCTTTAAAGGGTTTCTAATCTAAACGGAAGCATCGTAGTATAAATTTATCGTAAGTGAAAAATTAAACAATTGTCGAAGTAGACTCTGAACATAAAATAACTTCATAAGCTATGATTTTTAATTTGAATTATTAAGTAAATGGACACGTCAAAGTCAGATTATAAATTCAAATAAAAATATATTCTAACTAATGGAAAAATGATGCATACATTCTCATTTGAATTTTTTAATTTAGGAGGATAAACAAGTTGACCACATTGATAATCTCAACTAAGAATTTTTTTTTTTAAAAAAAAAAAAATCATAACCAAGGAAAGTGGCTGTCATCAGTGGACATTATTTATTCAGTTGTGTTACATGTACATAATATGTATATATAATGATTTACGTACACATGATATGATGAAATATAATCAGATTGGAATTTCTTCAATCAAATAATAATAAAAAAAAATCTCTATTCTTTTTTTGACATTTCATCTGTATGTAAATCATTATGTAATTGTTTGTGTACAAGTATGGAACGGTAATTGGATTTTTGGATCCATAGTTGAAATGATAGGAGGTTGGCTAGTGTGGTGCTACAGTTCAAATACTACAAAAACAAGCGTTTCTAATCGATACTATTCCTTTAAGTGATATTTGTGTAAATTTCATTTATTTTTGCAGGCTGTTGTCTTGCATTTGCTTCACAAATGAAAAGAGAATTCCGCTCACGATAATTTTTGTTTGTTGTATCATATTTGAATTGTGACGAAGATCTTCAATTTTTTATTATTATCACATTTTTCATCTTTTTTTATCGCATTCTTATCCTCAAAAAATCATTAATTAGCATATTTTGTCCTGATGACGATTCCTGTCCACGAAATCCTTCAATAGAACATAAAATGACTTTTTTCTCTCGTATTTTAAAATAATTAAAACAAACATCAAAGTTCAACAAAATATTTGTCCCTAATTTTAAGCAAGCTAGTAGAATATTTGGATAAAACTGTCATCGAGAAGAAGATGTGATAATTAATTTAAGGTTGAAGATAAAAACTTGATAAAAAAAAAAATTATTGGTATAAATGCAATAATGAGTGAAAATTGAGAATCTTTATTACAATTAAGTGTAGAGCACGGAGTAAAAACCTCGGTATTAGTTATAAGAAAATTGCTACTTGTACATCACAAGATGTACATCGGGGTGTACACCCTCCTCACATGGGGGTGGAACCCACTTATGTAAAATATTTTTTTATTAGAGTAGGTCCCACCCCCATGTGAGTGGGTTGTACTCCACGATGTACATTGTGATGTACAAGTATAATTACCCTTCTAGTTATTTTGGACGGTTATATGAAAACCACAATTGTATATCGTGTCACTATCTTTTATTTATGTTAAAAAATTTCAACATTTATTTATTTTCATACTTGTATCTCTACATTTTCTTTGTCCAATTATATATTTAATCTCATTAATTTGCATGTCAAGTTCCTAATGATTGTTTTATGTTTGGATTATGAACACTTCCATCTTTCAAAAAATAAAAATAAGAACAAAAAAATCCAAAGCTTCCTTCTTAATTATATTACTATAGATTATTTATATGTAATGATGTCAACTTTTATCTAGTCAAATAGGTTGGAAAGGACAAAAATGAAGATAAAAAAAGACATAATGAGATTTCGACACTATCATCTTGGTATATCTCCGTTCAATCATGTGCAAACCATCCAAAATCTCATTTGTCAATGAAGAAGTAGATATGCTCACACTATCAAAAGTTGTTGATGCAATTCAACTATTCAACCAACTCTTGTAGATTGAAAATGAAACTTAGAATTGATAAAATCTATCGATGTCGAGATTAGCAAACAAATGAATGATAACAATACACGTCTTTTCGAGCTATATTTGTAAATTATATATACACAATGCTTTACAGACTTCTTTTATTGTTGATAGACTAGAGGTAAAAGTCAGGAATCGTAATTGTGATTTGCGTGTTAATTTCAAAAATAATAATTATAACAATTGATTTTTACATCATTTTGATCGATTGTTTCATGTAATGATATTAATGGTTAGGAGTTAGTAATCCGGTGGAAGCAATAGAGTACAACGAACCTAGTGTGGGGTTAGAGGTTTTAGGTAGTGTTGGTTCCAACCCTAGGGTCTTGGCTTCGCCGGCAGCCCCAGAGACTGGTGGCCTAAGGCAATGTTTGGGATTTTCCTTTTTGTTCTTTTTTTCCCTCTCTTTTCTGTATTTGCTTTCTCTTCTTTTTTAAGTTTTTTTTTTTCTATTTCTTTTATTTTAATTTCTATTTATTTTAACTTCAAGATAAAACCATGTAGTCTTCTCACTAAAAAATGACATTTTAACAACCAAAATAGTGGAATTTGTCCAAAGAAACACTTCACCAAAATAAAATAAGTTATGGATTATACCATCAAAAACTAGATTGGGGATGAATAGCAACACATCAATTGATTGAGGTCTAATGGTGCTATTTTCCTCTACGGTGAAACATATTCCAAATTCCTAGCTAATAATTCTCCAAATCGCACTATGAAAGTCTAAAAACATATATAACGACAAAAATCTTAGGCCATGTTTGGTGGAGATTTTTTGAAAATATATTTTGCTATTTTTTTTAGAGAATGTATGATTAAAAAAAAAAAAAAATTATGAATCCACATACATAATTATCTTATTGGGAGAATGTGTAATTGAAAATGAGTTTGAAAAAAAAAATTCAAAATATGTGGGGTCAAATTGGGCTTAGTTTAACCAAGAGATCTTCTATTGTTATCTCTAAAAATTATAGCAGATTTTAGTAAAAGTTGATAAAAAAATATGAATCTCGTGAAATATGTAGTTAACATTAATTGTTAATTTTGATCTTAACTCTTTAAACTTTCCTAAACAAGCACCAAGTACATCGTTTCATACACAAGTGGCTAGTGGTAGTGATGGCAAAAAAAACCTATCCCGGCGCTGCCTCGCCCCGAATGGGGCGAAAAAAACCTGTTCTGACGGGTTGGCCGGACGGGGAGGGGGTTCCCCGCCTCGAACCTGCCCCGTGAAGAATAAAAAAATTAAAAAAATTTTTAAAAAATTAATCAACATGAAATTTTTGTAAAAAAATTAAACGGGGCAAGCCCGCCCCCCGAACCTACCCCGTCCCGTCTAAGGTGAGGCGGGGTGGAGCATGGGTGCCCCGCCCCGTTGCCATATCTAGCTAGTAGAGAATGCTTGATCATTAACTAAATGTGTATATTAATAGTGAATGTCTGGTCCAAATGTATATTAAGGTTCACTCTTGTTAACTTACTAATGATACATTTTACATTTGACTCAATTATTGCACAAGAAAAACATCCGAAACGAGTTCCATATTGAACCCGACAACCCATTTATTTCTGTACAAACTTGAATATGACCAAATCAAAAAAGCCAGAAGATTTGGCTTACGCCCATTCATGTGGAGGTTGGAATTAACGATTAGAATGGCACAACATATATAGGGACCACAACGTACGTAGCACAGAAGAGTCGACTCGGACAAAACTGAGTCAGGCCCATCATGTGATCAAAGGGATAGCTCGTGGCAGAGGATATGATGATTTTTAATTGAACAAAAAAAAAAAAAAAACATAAAAACTTTTTTGCTTGGGAAAGTGATGGATGGATGGATGGCTTGACTAAAAATACACTTCGTCTTTGAGTGGATTACCCATTTAATTATATGGTCCCCATGCAATCTTCAACTAAATCTATCCTTTGAAAAAAGCAAACATCATTGCATTATACTTTCATTGCAATTTGGCTTTATAAGTAGCACTAAACATGCTAAGAATTACAAATATAGGATTGTGGTAGACTAATCTTTTCCCATTCTAATGTGGGTCAAGATTATAGACGACTTTGACTACGACGTGCAAATCAAATAATACGTTGAATTGTTATTATTGATATAATAAAAAATACTTACTTTTTATTGTCATTGTAATGTGATTGATTCCTCCCTGACTCCCTCGATTTTGATGCTTTTTTAAATTCGATTCTCAGTACCAACTTAGTAAAAATAGCTTAACCCCACCATTAGCTACGCCCCAAGCATCAAATCGAAGTTTCTACTCATTTTGAAGCGCATCTTTTGAACCCTATGTTCAAAAAAATATGTTTCGGATTTAAATCACCGCAAATGCACGGTTCGTTGACAAATAATAAAGTGAAAATTCTAGAATTTCGAGTATCGTTCCCACGATAATTGATTTAACTTGATTTTTATTATCGCGACCTTAACCGAATCTATTAAACGTGAGATGAGTTTTTCAATTTCTATGATTAAACTAACACTAGTATGCAAATTAAAATAAAATAACAAGTCAAATAGCAAAAATGACGTTTCAATACAAAAG
>CAIGRR010102958.1:0-17183 GCA_903798365.1 Fraxinus sp. 1973-6204 | reverse complement strand
TTGATTCGTCTTGTCTTGACTCTTCAAGTTTCATGTTTTCAATTTGTATAGCATTAAACACATAGATGGATATATTGTTTTTGTATCGAGACAGACTGATTGTCTTTTTGGTCAGTCAATCTAACTTGTCTATTTTGGTACTCAAAATCGTCGTTTCTAATCCTCTTAGTTAAAAAAAAATTCGGGAGCTCCGCCCTCGAACTCCCGAGAGGGGGCCCGTCCCCCTCCACCTCCCGTATTTTCACCCCCACAAGATTGAGATCTTGGCTACGTCCCTGACTACAATGTGGTCCCAAACATTTCAATTTTGCGGTCGAAGTTCTAAACTTTTAAATTAATATGCATGATAAGGTTCCTCGAATGATTTTATCCAAAAAAATCGTTAGTTGACCCATAAGTCACTTGACCGAATTTTGACCAATTTAAAGTTGGGCAATTTTTTTTCTTTGCAAATAATCACAATTAAAATGATTGAAAAGGAGAAATAAAAAAAATAAGAAAATAATTTTTAAATGAAAAGAAAAGAAAATACTTAATCTTTCTACCTACCCCATCCAAACCACAAGAGTCGCTACCACCTTACCATTCCTAACCCCATTATGATTGTAAATGGATCGGATATGAATCAGATCTGTCCATATTTGATCTGATAATTCAACGAATATTTGATTGTTAAATCTATATTAGAGTTGCTGTGTTATCAGATATCTAATACAAAATTAAAGAAATTAGGAATATAAAATTAATGTTGAAATTAACTCTTTTCCCCCAATTTTCCAATTCTTAAATGAGTTTAATAATGATAAATTTGTCATTTTTTAACATTAGCCAATTGGATTGAAAGGTACAAAAAGTTGCTTATCCTTTTATTGACTCATTTGTAGAGGATATCTCCAAACATTTTGTTAGAAACTTTCGATGTGTGATAAGAATCCATTTCGTTTGGCTGTAGTATATTGAACCTTAGGTTCGATTGTAGTGTATTGTACATTTAATTTGACTGTAGTGTATTGTACTATTATATGAATAATTATTTATATTTTATTAAATTAATCGTTTTTCCTATTTTTTTACTAATTAATAAAAATTTAAAATTCTTCAAATATTTCAGTTAGCTCTATTATATTATATCTTACTTAATTAATAAAAATTTAAAATTCTTCAATTATTTCAATTATCTCTATTATATTATATCTTACTTATCGAATATATTTATTTTGTTAAGCCCTTAAAACTGTATTTGGTACTACAATTTGTATGTATTATTAAATAATTTTTAGATTGATTAAAAATAAAAAATAGTATTAAAATAAGAAAATACTTTTTAACTTTTTTTTTTTATGCCTAGGATTCGTCTAAACTCGTTTAGCCCGAAACCTCCATGTCTCGTTACGCATTACGCTTTTTAAAATATTGTGTACACGTGAATTGACTTTTTTTTTTAATCTAAATTTCTTTATTTTCCCATTTATTTATTTTAGTAATAAATAACATGTCATAAAAATATTTATCCGACTCAACTATTTATAACAAATCAGATCCGGGTTGTTATCAGATCGGATTATCCTATATTCATATTTAATCTATTTAGCTAACGGATTATCAAATTCGAATTTTGATCGGATTATCGGACCAAAACCCTAAATTCATCTTCCATTAATTCCATCAAATTCAGATAAAAATTTAATCCATTGACAACCCTAAACCCCACCCCATTATTACCATCACCAACTTCTTTATGTTACCAGCTAAATCACCCATTTCTCAACTGCATCATGAGGGAGAAGATTCCCTTTAGTTTCGCAACGTGATCGAAATTATCTATGTAGAAGTTAAAATTGTACTAAAATTTCACGTGACTTATAGTTGAAGGACAAAATCGTCAGATCATATCAAATTCTCCCATTCAACAAAAAGTCTCATACAATTTTAATATCCGACTTCAATCACGTGGAAACCCATATTTTAATATTTTTAATCAGGACAAAGATCGAGAACCTCACTTTTGAAAGTAGTGATTCATAATCACACCAATCGAAAGGATAGATAGCAAAACCTATTTTTTTTAATAAAACATATATCTCACTTAATTTTTTTTCATGTGGTGGTTATCAGTTCTTTTTGCTCCCTGGCACGAGACAAATTTCTATGAGAAAACCCAGCAAAATAGTGCCATAATCCTCACAAAATTTGAACTACTTGTTAGTATCATTACACAAAATATTGACCCATAATACAAATTGAAAACAAGCCTTAATCCGGTAGTTAATTTAAAAAATATTATTCATGCTGCTGGAGCCACAGCATCTGAAACCTGTGAAGGAAATTCTGTATGTTCCCCACAAGTGTGTATTTATCCCCGTATTTTGGCTTTAGAAGTAGAACAATTATTGAAGAAAATACTGCAAATCTTTATTTTCGTTAGTTGAGTATCTTTTTTCTTTTTTTCTTTTTTGTGTAAGTCACATTGCAGGCATCAACTTTTGACTAAATGGTACAAAAAAGACATTACTTTATTCCTAATTTTTTTTTTCCACATGTATTGATGTCATTGATCATACATGGAAAAGAGCAAAACGGAAAGAAAATCGAAGCAAAAATGCGATATTTTTTTAGACTAAAATAGCATAAAATTATATATTTATATATAAAAAAATTCATTTCCAGCTATGATGAATATTTTCTTTGCTGGAAAACAATGCTCAAAATTATTCACTTCCCTTTACAGTTAGAAAAAAAAAAATTTGTTCATTCTGATTCCTTTTTAATGGTTGGCACCTCAAATATTTCCCAACACTTATTTTTGTATTTTTGAAATTTTAAATCGATCTCCTTACCCTTTCACGAATGCAAAACTTAAGTTATTAGATAACATGATCACCAAATGGAAATTTCTCCTTTGTATCAAACTCGAGCATAGACTAGTACTACCCCAAAATGAGATATAGGCAAAATTAAGAATCTAATAATTAATTTTTTGTGTCAACCAAGCAATAGTATTACTTGTCACATGTTAGTTTCCTGACCATGGAAATAAAATTCACAAAGGAAAAAAAAAAATTTGACTTTGTTATAGCTTGGTCCCCAATTACAAATGTAGACAATGCATGGTCTATAGATTTACAAGGTAAATAACAATAATTATGTTAAAATCAATCATTTTTCTTTTGGATGAATTCTTAAAATAAAGCCAAAAAATAAAATAAAATAAAATAAAATTGTGAAGTTACTTTTTCTTGCTGATTTAAAATATTAAAAATAAATTTCAGACCATATATGCATCTACGGTGTGTGATACTCCAAAAGGATGGGAAAGGTAAAACTGTTGGCAAGAAATCTTGTTTATTTCTGTTAAACATTTGTAGCAGGAGACACCTTCACCAAATTATATATAAATATGTAATATAGAAATTCAAAAACTAGCTAGAGATATTTCTTAAACTCAATATTCTATTTATAAGCTATACATCCTTAATTGAAGAAAAGGGGATTATACTGCCAATTGATATATATTGAGTCTTCTTCCATGCAGCTCCTGCATGCAAGTTTCAAACAGATTTTGCATTATTATTTCATAAATTTTGGAAGATTTCACATATATATGAAGGTGAAGTCATCAACGTTAATGGTAAATCTCACATCGAGTAACGGTGAAATAAATACAAAATATATAAGGTCTTGAGCTGCTCATGTGAACAAGATTCCCTTTTAAGGTGGAATCCCAATTTTCAATGAGTAATTTGATCTCACTAAGAGTCGAATGAGAACATGAATCTAAAGATTGATTTTTTCAAATGAGTCACCATCATGCAAAATTATGTTAAGGTTAATTTCCACATCAAATAATGAAAGTCACCAATTAATTTTAATTAATTCATAATTATATGGCTTTAAGTTACTTCTCTTAAAAATGTCAACATTTTAAAATGGATAGCTAAAAAGATGATAAAATCTAAGTGAAAGTCAACAATTAATTTTAATAATATATTTAGAGCCCGTTTGGTATCGATTAAAATCCAATTAAAATTGAAAATATAGCTGTTATTAGGTCTCACTCGTCTAATAAATCAACAATAACAGTTAGTTTTTCAATTTTAATCCGATTTTAATCTCTACCAAACGGATTCTTAATGGGGTTCACAACTTTTATCAATACCAAACATTTCGTCAACTTTTATCAAAATATAATAAAAATCTTATTTTTAGCAAAATCAATCAGAGACTTCATAGTCAAGCAACCAATTCCCTCAAAAACGGTTGTTAATATAAGATGTGCAATCAAACTCTATCACCCAAGATCAAGATTAGGAATCGAGCCAATCACTATTCATTTGAGCATTACTTTGAAAACCCTTAAAATTTTGTCCACAGGCTTATTGAAGCAATGCTCTTGCATCAACTTGGAGCTATTACGTTCGAAAGGAGGGTTTAAATGCTTATTATGAAACCCTAACCCTAAATTTTTCTGGAGAATACATCTCTGATCTGATACATATATCTGAATAATACATATGCATGTACTCACTCAAACAAAAGAACAAAAGGAATATGAGAAAATTAAGCAGTACTCTTAAATATTAGTAGAATTTAATTAAGTACAAGAATAAGCAAGAAAATTAATTAATCAACAAACTAGTACCTCCATGAGCTAAAAGCTAGTAATTTACATGAAAATAATGGAGTTACTATGTAAAAATGTAGCGGGTTTATGTCTAAAGAAAACAAAAACTTCATTTGTCAGTAGGAAAACAACATACCAAAATGCACAGCAAGGTGAATTTCCCTTTTACTCCTCCTTTGCCTCCTTTAGAATTTGTGAAGGTAGCATATCTTCAAGAAGTCCATGGTCTCTGGCGAAAGGAGCAGCAGAGGGGTAAAAAGGTCTTTCTTGAAGTGGTGGAGGAAGTAAGGAATTAGTATAGGTGAAACTCAAAGGTGGTGCCAAATTATGGAAATAGGGTTGCTGAATTTGATGCTGTTGGTTTTGATAATGAGTCACTTGAGGTATGGCAAAAGAAGAAGAACCACCACCACCACCATAAGAGGTGTTTTCCGACAAAATTCCGAAGCTTCCACGAGGCGTTATAGGACACTGGTGTGTGTGGGTACCTTCATAGGTTGTGACAACTATGGATGGATCCTCTGATGATCTTTCAACTCTTTTCTTCACACCACAAGCTGTACTAGTGCAACGATAATAGCTCCTGCGCAAAAAAATTCATAACCCCACAAATTATTTTTATCTAATCTACTCATAATCATTCATATCTTTATGTCACTTTTCACTGCCTTATCAAAATAAGAAAAAAAATGTTTATAATTGAAAAGGTGAAAAATAAGTACATACACAAGAATGTATCTATAATTAGTGTGTATACTCGTGTGTGAATATACCTTGGAAAGGGGCTGTTTTTCACAGCCTTTTGGCCGTACTTTCTCCATCTATATCCATCATCCAAATGTTCGATTTCACTCTTTGTCATGAACGCAAATCTCGGTTCTCTTTGCCTCTTTTGGTTCTTCTTTTTGGGTTTCAACCTAAAGTTACCAATGAAAATTTAACCTTTTTTTTTTACCTCGAGCAAATAAAAGACAGAATATGAGCATAATCAAATCCATGGGATTTAAAGTAATCAGAACATGCACAACCAAAAACCCTTTTAATCTCGTATTGAACTTCATCGTATAAAAGCTTAAGAGGATCTAAAGAATTGGGAACTTTATCTTTGTACATAAAAAAAGAAAAAAAAAGGAAAAAGCTCACTGTTGTTTGGTCTTTTCTTGGTCGTTTTCTTCTTCTTCTTCTTCCACAGTTTTAATCTGTTTATCGTTAGCAGCTTCAGTTGAAGACGAGGACATAGATGAAGAATTCGGGCTGGCCGGAGTGTTGACCACTTCAGACGACTCTGGAACAATCGAAGGCGGTGATGTAAGAGGCTGTGACTGTAGTGGAATCACCGGCGGCGTTTGTAATAAATCAAATATAGAGGGGCTAGTAAAATCTTGAACATTAAACATGTCTATGAAGCCTAAAGAACCCTTCTGATCAACCTCACTTGGCGTGTCAAGTATGCTATTTGCCATGAAAAAAATGTTTGATGGAATCATCTGATGATTATGATCGGAAAGTGATGCGTTTTCAGTTGAATTATCCTCTTTCTTCTCCATGGATTTGATTATAGGCACAAATTCTCCATTTAATTTTAGAGAGAGAGACTTTGTTCTGTTCTCTGGATTTTGAAGTGTGAAGAGAGTTTGTGATGAGACTTCCATGAGTGCTTTTCTCGGTGGGTTTTGTACAACAGGTTGGCCCCCACAAACTTTTTTTGTTTTAATAATTAATCTCTTTCCCTTTTTATTCTTTTATGGCTCGGCCTAGGTAGAGCTTACCATCTATGAATTAATAATAATAATTAGCCCATTCGGGAATGATCGAGTTGGTGGAGCAGATGAACGCAAAAATCGAAGGTCACAAATTCAAATCCCTTGCCAATACTTCCTCGACCGAACTCGTCGCACCAGGCTTGCCTGGTGTGGTTTCCTCTACTGTATGATTTGCGGTCTACTGCATATGGAGCGGGGTTTACCCAGTGCGCACTCACAATGATCGGGACTCAGGTGGCAGGTAGCAACTACGGATTTCTACGTCATCAAAAAATAAATAATAATAATAATTCTGTGTTTGGTCTTCATTTTTTAAATTTATTTTTAATCACAGAAAAACAAAATTTTAATTAACTTTTCATTCATATATTTCATAATTATTTTTATCAAAATTTTTTAAAAATTTAATTCTAATTCAAACCAAACAAGGGCTAAATATTATAAATTTATAAAGGATTAATTTATCTCATAAATCTAAGTTAGGATTGAGAATTTTTATTATTTAATTAAAATACTAATTTATAGAGGTTACGCTGCATTTTATCTTTTTCTAGAATAAGTAAAATAAAAGTTCCAAATGAGTTTATAGTTCTTAATATCTAATAATTAGTGTATAAAACTTTAAGGGCATGTGTAGAGTGGATTTTGATAAGTTCAAAGCTATTTTTAAGATTAAAAAGTTTCAAGTATTTTTTCAATAATTTTATTGAAGATTTTCGAATTATAAGAGCTTGCTTTTAGAAGAAGTAGGTTTAATTCGACATTTTTACGAATCTCTTCTATAATTAACAGAAGCAAAATAAGAAATACTTCCACGACACCGTAAACATAGATTTGCTTTCATTTTTTATCAGTATCAAATTATAGGCCACTTTTCTTATTGAAAATATAGTTGTTATTTCAATTTTCTAACACATTCCTATTTAATGGGTCTTATTATTAACAAATATGAATTACTCATATTTAGACCATTATTTAACGTATGGGTATATTAGAAAAAATATAAGAAAAAAATTATATTTTCAATTATATTAATTATTTTTTTTTAAATTCTCGTGAAAATGAAAATAAGGGCCTGTTTGATTGGCCAATTTTTTTCATGAAAAATGGAATTCAAATTTCATTTCCCACTTTAAGCTTGTTTGATGGCTTCTTTTTTTTTCCATGGAATTTATTTTCTTGCTTTTGTCTCTCACGTGTGCTTTTCCTTGGTTTTGTGGAAGTTACTTTTTTTTTAAAAAAAAAAATTTGGCAATGAAAACAAATTTTATAGACAATTGTAAAACTTTTTTTCCCTTTAATGGACAATTTTCATGAAAAATAAAGTCAAACGAACACCAAAAAATCCAAATTTTCAACATTTTTCAGATGAAAATTATACTAATCAAACACAATTAATTGACAATTCCCAGGAAAACAATTCTAGGCAATTCATTTCCCTGAAATTCATTTTCTTTCTATCCAAATTTCACTCTTGCAATCAAACAGATCCTAAGACTATCTTTATGGGATGAAAAGAGAAAAATTATACCACATATATAGGCTCTACGCCAGCATGTCCGTGCTTAAAAATGACATTCTTGACATTATGTAGTTATTGAAAATGAACTACTGAGAAATGTAGCTAAAACGTCATCGTCAAATACGACTAAAAATTTACTTTACTAACTTTCCAGGCAGTGCGGATTAAAAATGACCGGAGAAGTGCCCGGTGGACAGTTGGTACGGAAACTTAAACGGTGGGGGACCGTCGGCACTTAATGCTAAGGACCGACCAGACAGTGGTCCAGCAAAATAGTTGACATTTTCTCACGCGAGACGGTGACCGGCAACTGGTTACGGTGTGAATCGGTTTCCGAATTCACCTAAAATTGAGGGAAAAAGAGCTTTTAAGAGGTGAAAATTAGTTCATCTTGGAATTTGTTTTTACCTTTAATTCCCCTCAAACTTTTAACTGAAATTCATTCATCGGTGGCAAGAGAATGTCATTTATGCCCTTCTCTTCTATGAAATTTGCAGGGTTGTCCCGTATTTGTTACTATCGATGACAATCCAAGAAGAGCTGGTAAAGTTAGCCTTGTCACTAAGCAAACTTTAGGGCTCGTAACGCTCATGATGCTTCCATGTAATAGACGTTATTTTATTCAATATTTAATTGAAAAGGTCTTAATTGCATGACGTCGATGTGGTTGTGTCTGTAGTAGTTTTCATATGGTACACTTTGAACAAAAACTTTAATCTGAGAGTTAAAAAGACGATAATGCTCTTAGGGTCCGTTTGATTGGAAGAGTAGAATTTGAATGGAAAGAAAATATATTTCAGGGAATTAAATTGCCTAGAATTGTTTTCATTGAAATTGTCAATTAATTGTATTTGATTAGTATAATTTTTCACGTGAATAATATTGAAATTTTGGATCTTTTGGTGTTCGTTTGACTTTGTTTTATATGAAAATTGTCCATCAAATAGATATAATTTGTTACAATTGCCGAAAAAAGAGAGCTGAAAAACCATTTTCTCATCAAAGTGGTGGGAAAATCAATTCAATGAAAACTTGGAAAAGGGGTCACGTGGGGGGTTGGGGAGAAAATGTTTTGCCTAAAAAAATTTAGCTATCAAACAAGAAAAAAGTTGGAACTTGAAAATAGTTCCATGGAAAATAGTAATGATCAAACAAGGCCTTATTTTAAATCTAAATCAATTTCACGAATTTCAATTCTAAGACTCTCACTCATAATAAATTCCAAATATGTGTAAGCAAATATCGATTACGTTTACAAGTAGAAAAACTCAAATGGTAAAGAATTAGTCAATTGCGATGAAACAACGTAATTCCTTATCATTTATGGTTATGCTTCCTAAAGTTAGGGCCTTCTCCACTTTAGGTTGATAGATTCGTGGATATGGTGTTAGGACCCTCACCTTTTTAAGCTATAATAGTCGCATGGTCTACACCAAGATTAAGTGTACTCATTATGATAATATTGTGGTAACAAAATTTTATGTGCTTTATAGATTCTAATCACTATATATTAAGGGTCCCAAATTTGGTAGCTGCAACCATCAAATGAATTCAGTCTTGTTTGTTTAATAAAATTAAGTTATTTGAGAAAAAGAAAGTGCTTATTGTAAAATTTAAAAAAAAAAAAAAAAGAGTTAATAATTGGTTGATAGATAATATTTAATTAAAACCCATACTGACACAACAGTGGATAATTTTTTAGTTCAATCGAACAACGAGCCTCGTACAGACGAGTTTTTGTTGTAAATAATCTACGTGGCATAAAAGGGCAATGTCGGAAGTATAATTTGGAAAATTCTACTTTTACCTAATAATTTACATAATCTTTTACCGAATCGACAAGTGACCGTCCCCTATTGGGAGGGCGCCTGTGGGCCCAAGCGCCCCCAATAGGAGGCCGCCACTTGTAGTTTCGGTAATTCATTAAGTAAATTATTATGCACATGTAGTTTGATCCATTCAAGTTAGGTGATGTGGGAACAAAATCAATGAAATTTCTTTGGAGAAAATACATAGAAATTATCTCTCTTTAATTATGAAAGTGAATGACGAAAAAATCCGCATTGTCTCTAACTCATCACCTTACATTTCACATTTACATATTTCTTAGGACGTGTTTGGTAGAGATTAAAATTGAAAAACTATCAGTTATTCTTGATTTTTATTAGACGAGTGTGACCTAATAACAACTATATTTTTAATTTTAATTGGATTAAAATCTATACCAAACACACCCTTAGAATAAATACAATGACTTTGTACGTTTCTTTTGTTGATGTAAAAACTCGCTTTCATGTATATGAATGAGCATTTATTGATCGCCAAATCCATTGTCTTTGACTTCTTCCAATGGTTAGGCCCTATGGCCCTATGGGTAGGAAGAGGGGAAGGGTGGTAGGGGCCATCCCATGAAATATTTAGTAAATTTTAATAAAAATTGAAGAATTGTGTAGTCGAAAAGTTAATAACAATTGTGAATTCCATAAAATATTTGATTAAAATTAATTATTAAATTTGATTTAGATTTTTACCTAAATTAAATAAGAATTTATTTACCATCATGAAAAGTTTATTAGACGATCATAATTGTATCAATATAAATAAAAAATAATGGAAAGTCATTTATTAATTTAAGGGTCAAAATAAATAAATAAATTATGACAACTACATTTTGTTGACGTTCTAGAACTAGAAGCAAAAACGTTGACAGCTTTTTATCTATGGTTCCGTAGGATTCACTGTATATATAATGTGTGGATAAAAAGTATTTTTAATAAAAAATAATTATAATTTAAACACCTTACAACGAGAACTATCTTTGTATTTATTTATAGATTTACTAATGAAAAAAAGTACTCTCCTTGATTCATTAATGTATAAACAATTATACATTCAATCCATAATAACACAAATATTATCTCTTACAAGTTACATCTATTTGCATCGATGACTAATTAGAAAAGTTTCATTATTCTAAGTGTACAGAAAAAATTTTCACAGAAAGTTTACACCCCCTCATATGTATGGGGTCCACCAGACTATTAAAAAAAAAAAAAAAAACCACCCCCACCCTTTATTGTGAGTGTCTGTGAAATCACCCACCCTTCACCTCTTCGGTAAGTGTAGCACTCAGAAAATCTGTATACGGACAAAAGCTCATGCAATTAATGTTAACGCGTTTCAGTATTTTAGATTTTCTTGCATTACAAGCAGTTTTTTTAATTAATTTTGATTTTCTTTTTATTACAACTAATGACTCATGCACTTTAATTTAAAATATAAAATTTTGTCAATTCTAGAATGTCAACACAAATATATTATATGACCAAGCAAAACTAATATATTCCTCTTTTCTTTTTATTTTATCTTTCAACACAAGTCTTTGTCGATTTTATGCATGAGAGGATGATACAACTTTATATACAATTAATTTTGCATACACGAAGATTTTATTTTTTTCGATTTTTGCAAATCTTACTTGAATTGAAATTTCTTTAGAAAATATCAAAAATCTAATCATGAGTTTAGAGGTTATTCAAACTTGAAGACATTGACAAAATATGTGGGGGCATTTTATAGAATAATCATTAAAAAAGATTTAAATAAAAATGATCATTGATGGGATATGATATAGTACCTATCAAAGTCGTTGATTCTGACAAAATTACCGATATCAATACTATTATTATTTATCGATACATATCTCTTAATAATCAATGACGAATATTCTTCATTGATGTTGCCGGTAATTAGCGATGGTGTTGCCAATAAAGAAGCATGTACCCTTTATTCATTTTTTTCTTAACCTTTCGTCATTAATTCAAGATTTCTTTTCATTTTTTTTTATTTATAATATTATTTATTAATTTATTTATTTAACGCCATAAATATATCTTATTGAGATAAGTTAGAGTCGGTAGAACAATTATTTCGATCATAAAATACTTTTCAAAATGTTATGGGATGATCCACGAATTTACCTCTAATTTTTTTATTTTTTGTCAACTTGTTTCTTGTTAAATTAATTAATCTTGACGAGGAAAATCTCCATCCTCAATTCGTCTTTTAAAATATCATTTGCTATTTCCGGAAAGATAAATTTTCAACTAATCCATGTAATTTACTTTAAATCATCGTATTGCATTGACTTATTCAAGTTACGAATTTAATTTTGGATTCACATAAGAGTAATTGTTATAATCATTTTTTTAAAAATTACTATTTACTTCTTCCTTAGAAAGCAAAATTAAAAAATGGCTAATTGCAGAATTATATTATGAAGGTGTTTGGTGTGGATTAAAATCAGATTTTTAGAAAGATTGTAACAGAAGTTTTTGAAATGTGTGGTTGAAAAGATTTGAGACTCGTGAAAGATGTGGTTGATATTGATTGTTTGACTTTAACTTAAATTAAAATCAAATTTTAATACGACCCAAACATGCCCTATAATTAGGGATTTACTCACAATTGAATAATGCTTTTACGACGAGTTGAATGTTGTTTACTTCCTAAATAAGTTTTGGTGCTGTCAGGAGGGACAAAAGTGCACCGTGTATTTACCTTAATCAAACATAAATATAGGGCTTGTCCGGTAAAGATTTTTTCCCCAATTTTAATTACATTTCCTACCGTTGAGCCGCCCGCAACTTTGGACTTCTTGTGAGAGGCTGGACCCTACGTAACGTTCCAATAATCAATTAAAATCTGAAAACAATTTCCACCAGACAGGGCCATAATAACCTTTCGGGGGTGGTCGAGTTGGTAAAACACGAGAACGTGGAGACCGAAAGTCATGAGTTCGAATCCCCTGCCAACACTTCCTCGATCGAGCTCGTCGCACCAGGTTTGTCTCGTGCGATTTATCTCTCCTGTGTGATTTTGCAAGCTACTGCACATGGAACACGGTTTACTCAGTGCGCACTCACAGGTAGCGACTGCAGGTTCCTACGTCAACAAAAAAAAAAAACATAAATATAATGTTCTACGCAACCAAATACGTCCGGTATTATTTCATTTCATTTGAAAAAATTAAAAGATGTACAAAACTGAAGTAGCCGAGCAGAAATTTCGTAGTAACTGTGTGTGTGGAAATATATATTATACTAAACAAACAACAACACAACAATGTTTTATTATGTCCTATTTGTTATAACTCTAATGATACAAGGGATTTAGTTGCAATCGCAGTGCAGAGTGCAATATTAAGCCCCTATTTGTCACAGTTTCTTTAAAATTTATTTTTGATCACATGTTCTCTAAATAAAATAATTTCACACGAAGATCCATAACTTTTCATGCTTTTTAACCACATATTCTCCAAAAGTATCATCATTTATTAAATTCATTCTCAAAAAATTTACATAAAAAAGGCCCTAAATAACGTGAAACACAAAGGTAAAAAATTATTTGTTATGGTCTACATTCAATGTGAGAATTGTGGACCTTGTGGTCACTTGTTGTTTCAAATTTCTCATTTAAGATATTATGTACAAGATTTTTCTCACGTCTATTATTCTATTTAGTTTCAGCCTTGCTACATTGGTTAGTTTAAAAATTAATCAACATTACCATCAAATCACTAGTTGCCACACCTCGTTCTGTCATCCAAGATATTAAATACATTTGGCAAAATAGATTAACATATTTTTCTTCTCACATACAAGAAAAGATGCTCCCCCCATATTCCTAGTTATATACAAGGATATAAATATAAATATTCAACAAATTATTAAAAATAAGGATATATACATAAATTATCCATCTTAGTGGTATTAGAAAAATATATACTTTTGATAATATAAATTAGTGGTGGAAATAAGTCGAGCTGACTCGCGAACCAAAGCTTAGGACTCGGTATCGTCTTGTCAGAAAAAAGGCAAGAGCTTTTTAGGTTCGAGCCGAGAGGACTCAAGGGTCTTTCGATTTTTTTAATTTTATTTTTTACTCAAATATACGAAAAATTGATTATTAAGGGTGTGTTTGAGCCACATTATTTTATAAGAATGTATTTTGAAATAGTAGATTGATAGAGAATGTGTGGTTGAAAAAGAAGGAAAAATTATTGATGTGATGGAAAATATTATTTTATTGAAAAATGTGTGGTTGAAAATGAGTAGAAGAATGAAAATNAATTTGTGTGTTTGAGCCACATTATTTTAGAAGAATGTATTCTGGAATAGTAAATTGATGGAGAATATGTGATTGAAAAAGAAGCAAAAGTTATTAATGTGATGGAAAATATTATTTTATTGAAAAATGTGTGGTTGAAAATGAGTAGAAGAATGAAAATGAAAATTTTAATCTGTACCAAACAGGGGCTAATTTACAAACTATAAAATTAATTTAAAAACTACAAAAGTAATCATGCAAGTTGTTGAATTATACAAATTAAGTGGT
The DNA here is from genome assembly GCA_903798365.1 of Fraxinus sp. 1973-6204. Classification (NCBI taxonomy): domain Eukaryota; kingdom Viridiplantae; phylum Streptophyta; class Magnoliopsida; order Lamiales; family Oleaceae; genus Fraxinus; species Fraxinus sp. 1973-6204. The sequence continues at coordinate 2,881 of CAIGRR010102958.1, read as the reverse complement.
CATTAATTCACAAACTAAAAAATTAATTATGCTGATTTAAAAAGGCGGGCCACACAAGCCTACATATGAGACGGGCCGTATTTGGACTCATGCGGCTCGTGAACTGGCCAGGGCCAAATCTCATTTTTGAGACTTGGCTCAAACAAACGAGCTTCAAGTCGAGCCACGAGCCATCTGAGATATATGTATATATTAATTTCAGCATAATGTCCTTGCTTTTATTTGATTTATCGTCAAAATATTTTGTCTTTCAACTATCCAAACCATTTAAATTTAATTAATTGCATAATTCTTTTATAGGTCATTGATCAATTGATAAAATAGGCTGCTAAATTATAAGTTGAGAATCTGATTAACAAATTTTGTACATTGTATTTTTAATTAATTAATACATTAGGCGATTAATGAGTTCTCCACATGCAGTGGCGCGTATGTAGCTGTAAATTTAACATTAATTCAACAAATTGGAGTAGGGTAGGGGTCCCTGTCTCCCTTGTATACTTCGTCAAGAATAACAAAGTCAGAAGTCAAAAACTTTGAAAACATCTATTTTTTTGTCCTTATCATATATATATATACACACATGTCATGCAGGACTAGATATATTTGATCTTCGCTCGTCGACAACTAATTCATGTTAGTGGTTTTCGACGGGATGGAGGAAGTATTTTGTCACGCATGTTGCGTGTTAAAAGTCACATAATGTGACTTGCATTTCAACACCCGCTTATACTTATTCCAACGGTCATAAATAATATATTTATACATACATGTATAGACGGAGCTCAGTTAAGCGGATTCAAACCACGGTTTGAGTGACCATTGCCAAAGAAGGCCTAAAAAGAGTTCGAATCCCCTTCAAACACTTTCTCGGTCAAGCTCATCGCACCGGGCTTGCCTAATGCAGTTTACCTCTTTTGTGTGGTTTGCGAGCTACTGCTCATGGAAAGGGGTTTACCGAGTGAGCACTCCTAGTGGTCGGGCCTTCGCCCCTTTAGGGTAGTCGAGGCTCCGTGACGGATAGCGACTGCAGATTTCTACGTTATAAAAAAAAAATGTGAAGAAGATAAATGATTAATTACTCCATGCGAGGGTGTATCTAATTAATCATGATATAATGTGGTTAATTACTTATGTTATTTTGGGTGGTCCATACTATTATTGGGGAATTAGGTCTATATTTTGGTATACATAGGATGGTCCTGTTATCTCATTTGTAATGTTAATATTTGTGCAATAAAGAGTAAAGACCATGCACATGATGTTACCATTTTATACATGGGAAATCTATCCATATCAAAGTACTATCCTTGTTATCTAATTAATTACTTCGTATATTTTTTAATCTCTTATGATTTTATAATCTGTATTTGTTAAATAGATATCTTAAGATTGCGCCCCCCCACCCCCCACCCCCACCCCCACCCCCCAAAAAAATTACATTTTTTAAAAATAAATCTCTTCTTTCATTCGAGAAAATCAATGTAATGGTCTCTTTTACTTAGGGTATGTTTGATGTGATAGTCCAAGAATAACTAATGGGGGGGGGGGGGGGGGAATTATTTTTAAATTTTTTTCGAATAATTAACCTAAATTCAAGCAATTAAGAACTAAGTAAATTAATTCAAATAATAAGTATAAATATAAAAACGATAAGTAAATGGAAAAGATAATGCAAACGATATAATTGTGGATGTTCGATCCAAGGCAATTATCTACGTCCTCTGTTACCAAACTCTCTAATACAAGCAAGACCTCTTCACTATATTGATTGACTTATAATACAATCCAACCATTTACAACACTTTCGATAACTTACAAACATTGAGCACTGATCCTTATAAAATATTGAGATTTATAGAACCTCAATATGATCCATACGATGACTTATAATAAGGAGCATCGATCATTATATTATTGAGCTTTCATTTTACCACAAGTTTAGAGTAAATGATTTTACAATGAAAACTCCCAATAAACGATACAAATGCATCAAGTATTAAGAAATGTTAACACTTCAATGAATAGTAATAAATTATAGTTCAAGTGTTTGATGAAAACCTTTGATGTATATGATAATTAGAAATTTGATTCAATCAATCAAAGTTTTTCAATGAGAAAATGAAGAAGAAATAAATGTAACGTAAGTTTAAAAATCTTCTCAAAATACATATCCCAATTTGATGAATGATTGTAATAAATTAAGTGCCAAGAAAGAGATGCGAAAACTTTGAAGAATATGACGATTTTACAAGTTTGATTCAATCAATTAAAATTTTTAATATGAAGAAGTAGAAAAAATATATGCAATGTAAATTCAAAGATCTTTTTCAAAATATATCTCTCTTTTATGAGTTGTAGAAATAAGTTAAGTACAAAAGTGAGATGAAAAACTTCGATAAAGATGATGATTAAAGAGTTAGAATCAATCAAAACTTTGGTTATTTTGATGTTGTTAAAAGTCTCATGAAGAATGGAAGGGTAAAGATATTTATAAAGTTCAAAAACACACAAAAAATAAATAAATAGATAAATAAATCCGTAAGTTTGGATGACATGTCCGATCGATCGCTTCTTATTCGGATAACCAATTTGTATATTAAAAATTAGATGTCAGAACGCCCAAATTTTAGACTGTTGGACATTTTCGGTCGACTGCCTCTTTTGGCTAGACGACTGCTCGACAATTTTGGTCTTTTTACGTTTTAGCTATGTTAGATTCGATTCAAAAGTTTTGAAAAGCTTGGACTTTTGGAAAAAACACTTTTAACCAGTTTTTCAAGATAAAATATATTTTTCAAGTTCAAATATCATTTTAAAAGTCATTTTTCTATTAAAACATTGCATTAAAGTAACTTTTAATGCATAAATGGATTTTGAG
>CAIGRR010102889.1:0-16239 GCA_903798365.1 Fraxinus sp. 1973-6204 | reverse complement strand
TACTTTACATTGTTATTTACTTTGTGCAATATTCATACTTGAATTAAGATATTATATTTGCATATTTACTTGCTGTATTATACTTTGTGATTATATCTTGTGTGTTGAATTATTTTGAGATAAGTGTCGAAAAAGTTTTGAAAACCAATTCACCCCCCTCTTGGTTAGTTATTCTTGGGCTAACAGACAGATCTGTATGCGTGGGTGTGGGGGCGGATTTCTGTGCAGATGGTTTGGGTGGTGGTTGTTGTTGTTGGTGTTATTGTTGGTGGTGCTTTTCAGGAGGTGGTAGTTGTTGGTGGTGTTATTGTTGGTGGGTGTTTTAGGGATTAGGGTCGGATGGGAATGGGACGGAGCGTCTGTGGCCAACTGTTTGGTCGTTCTGTGGCCTTTTATTGTTGGTGTATTGGTATTGAGGGATGGGTGCTGCGGATGAGACAAAGAGTTTCTGTGACCAACTATTTGGTCGATCTGTGACCAAGTGTTGGTGGTGTTTTGGGGATTGAGAGACGAGTGTTTGGGTGTATGTGACCAACTATATCAATTTGTGACTAACTATATTGTTCCCTGTGGCAACTATTTAACTGTGACCTTAAAATTTGTTAATCTGTGACCATCAAATTTTCTTACCTTGTGACCAATTAAAAATCTGTGACCTATAATATTTTTCATTTGTGATCTCGAAATAATTTGTGACTAATTAATTTGATAAGTTGTGACCGAAAATTAAATTTTTAACTAATTAATAAGATGTTTGTGACTTTGGAATCAGAGCAGTTATCGGAATTAGGCGGCGGTCAATGGTCACCGAAAAATGGTCGCTGGAATTAAGCACGGCCGGAGAACAGTTGCCAGAGTAGTCGCCGGTCGTCGGAGTAGTCATCGATCACCGGAGTAGTCGTCGGAGTAGTGGAGATGGGGTGATGTGGGGTGGGTCAATTATATTAAAGTTAAATATTTAGTTAAATATTTAATTTAATAGATTAATTGTAAAATATAATTAATTAATTCATAGAAAAACCTAAATTTTGTAAAGTTAAACATTGAGGCCTGATTTTTGATTTCATGAAAGATAATACATAATCCATGAATTTTTCCCAAAGGATGTTGGTGTTTGCCATTAACCATCTATTGGACCCATGACTTGGGCTAGACATCCAAACCGATAGTCCAAGATATAAGCCCAACGTGAGATCCTGGCCTGTTAACCCGTTTTATTATTGACCCACGTTCCGTTTGTTTGGAAGTGTTTGATTATAATTCAAGAAGCAGGTTCCACAAAGTTAAAAAAGCGTGTTTAATCATCTTAAGTTATTATAATTTAAGCTTTACCAAACATGCTTGTCTATGGCTATAGCAAAAATAGGTAGCAAACAAATTCACATTTATGGATAGGTACCAACAAACAGTATTTCAACATTTGCAAATACAACATCATCAAAGACTAAATACTAGCTACCACATTAGACCCCCTGAATTTTCCTTTCCAATTTAAGATATCTATAATATTCAGAAACTCCATGTTCTTGTTGGACCAACATAAACAACAGTTTAGTTAAAAGAAATCAAATTCAAGATAATTATCAGAACCTTGTTGAGTTGGGATAGCTGCAGGAGCAACTTTCAGACTAGTTGATGCGGTCGGGGCAGGAATTCTTTCGATCTCGACTGGTCTAGGCACATCTGGCGGACTCGCACAACGAATTAAAGCCCAATTCACACCCTCGAAGAATGGATGTTGCTTAATCTCGGTTGCCCCGCGTTTGTATGCCAACCTATGCTGTGGCTCTTTCACTAGCAAGCCCCTTATAAGATCCCTAGCAGCGAAACTGACAACTGGCGATTCTGGAAACCGCAATGGCTGGCCCACGACATTGAAAAGTGTCGCCTTATTTCCTGATCCCTTGAAGGGAGTCTTACCGAACAATAGCTCATAAAGAAAAATCCCAAAAGTCCACCAGTCCACAGCACTGCCATGCCCTTCACCTTTGATGATTTCAGGTGCCAAGTACTCGTGGGTACCTACAAATGACATGGAACGTGCTTCGGTTGGCTCCGCAATAAGCTCGGGCAATGGGCTGACTTGGTTACCAATGTCATTTTTGGTTTTGCGGTCTTTCTTGGATTTGCTTGAAAAGAGGCGAGGAGTGAAACACGAAGTAGGGACCATACATGACGGCTGAATGCAGGAGGGCTCAATACAAGCGGGTTGAACGCAATAAACTGAGTTTTTCCGAAGTGTCTCTGTCTCGAGGGACGAGGATTTGATGAGTGTTGGGCTAACAGCACAGCGGAGAGAAAGATCAAAGTCGGATAACATAATGTGTCCATCTTCTCTCACGAGGACATTTTCAGGCTTGAGATCCCGATAGACAATGCCAAGCATGTGGAGGTATTCCAAAGCAAGAAGGACCTCAGCTACATAGAATCTGCATGTGGGATAGAAATAAATCACAAAAGGTACAAATAAACAATTACACGGTATTTTGAGTCCTCATATACAAATTGCACGTAAAATTGTAAAATGAAAAACCAAATACTGCACGAGGAACTATTGGATAGAAGCCAAGGAGAGAACCGGAAAGACACTAATCTTACTATATAACTTCTTAGGCACTTTGAGATAATGCGCGGTCAGATAAACATAAATAACAGTTGGTTAAACCAGAAACTGGGACAAAAGGATAAATCCCACACCCTTGTGTGCAGACAAAACATAGCTAGAAACTCCATAGGGGCAATCAAAACTTTCCCAGAGCATGCTACAAGTGCCAGATAAGATAAATGCTTACTTTTTTTCTGACAGAATTAAAGATTTGCTGTTAAAAAGTAAAATTTTGTAATGACAATCTAAAAAAGAAACTTCTAGGAAACCTCAAACATTTTTGGAAAAATAAAAAATAAAAATCTTAAAAGTAACTTTTAAGCTAGACCAAATACGCTCCATTTCAACCAATTACTACACAAGCTGAAGCTGAGAAGCTAAGGGGATATTGAAGAGTAGGTAATAAGGAGACATTATTACTGAAGCATAACTCAAAATGAGGACGCGATATCAGGTTGATTTGACTAGCTTGTCATGAAAATGCAGATGAAATACAGCAAGCATATTACAAGGTCAGACATTTTGACCTGAGTGACATGCTTATCATTCAATAAGCAGATTACCATGCTGAAATTAGCAAATTTCAACATTTGGAGTTGAAGAAAAATAATGGCAAATTAATTAGAGAGCATCAACAATTGGCATGTCTAGAAACTTAGTTCACTTTAATTAAACTAAAACATCATTATTCATTGGCAGCAAATTATGCAGTTAAAAGAAAAATGCTAATCTACTGAGCATGATAAAAAAATGTACTAATCAACAGATAAGGTATCATAATGACAGTAGAATAAAATACTGATATTGTGTGATATGAGTAGCCTCGATTCAATTTATCTTAAAGACGGAGGTCACAATAGAAAAGTTTAAAAGCTGATTTTTACTTATTCAATCCTGCACTATTTACTTGACTATATCTCCTTTTCTAGAAGGCTCAAGGAAAAAAATAAATAGCAACTCTAGGCACAAACAGTATCAGAATAGGATGAAAAAATAAATAAAAACAGAATAGCAATTGTTACGTCTCATCCGACAATGCTCCAAGCATCGAAGACTTGGCAGCCAGCTAGCAAGATTAATCAGGCCCGCACTGCACGTCGCTGTCCTCTACCTCCTGGCCTATCCGAAGCCATCGAACATAGAAAGTCCAAGTGATGCATCACCTCTAATGAGGTGCCATGTTGAGACCGACCCTCCACGGTTGAGGCAAGGTGCCACGACCTGCTGCAAAGTAAATTCGAAGCAACTAGACTCTCAACATAAGAAGCCATCTTCCAACTTCACCTCCTCCATGAGATCTTTTGTACAAGATATGATATTGATTGATAGTAACATCTCTGTAGCAGACACCTCAAAGTCAACATCCTGTTAGGCCTAGACTATAGGGTAGCAACCTTTCAGAACCATTAAATGCCCCTGAACCTAAGAATGCAAAAGTGATGTCGATGATGAGGCTGACCTTGGCCATTGAGATAAGGCCACGTGCCCATTCATCCAACGGTAACCAAAGTCACATCTTCTACTATAAAAGCTTACACTTAATGTCATTTGAAGGTAATACAATTTTACATACTCGTAGCATTATTGCTCACTCTTGTTTACTCTCTATATACAATGGTGCAAGTACACATTCGTGGCTCACTTCTTTTGTCCATCCCTCACCTATATATCTATACAAGTTAACTGACTTGATAGTCGAAATGTTTGCGACATCCTCCTTCATTGCCGAAGAAGGCCACGTGCTTCTAACGATTTGTCCAAGTGTAGGAGCTTTACGCGTGGACATGAGCAGAGCCGGGATCTGTTGGCTACGTCACTAGTCAGAAACCAAGGTCAACAATGGTAAAGCATAGAGAAAGCACTTGACAACGGATTTCTCTTCTAAAATCGGACGCTAAAAAAAAGACTAATCAAGCCCGGGTAGTTATAGACCAATTCCTAACCACACAGAAAACCATTAATATAAGACTTGTTTCATGTCGTAAATTTTTAATCATATAAATCAGGAGCACCCGTTCCTCCCAATTTGTCAACTTGTAAGGGATAAACTTCTTGCTTGCATTGCAAAGGTGGTGAGCTAGGAACCATAAAACAAAATTTTATATTATTTTTAGAAATTTGTTCAAAAGCAAGCTCCTATTATGGATCATAAAGAGAGAGGCCTTGTTTTACCTCAATATCTAGTTGTGTGCAAGGTCTGATTAAATATGCAACACTCTAGTATTATATTCAAATTACTAATAAAAATATTTAACAACTTGTGCTTTTTGGTCAGGAATAGTAGTTTCAGAAAAACCTAGAACAAGTTTAATGTCTCTTCCTACTGTTTCAGCTTTAAAAATGGAAAAAGAAAATAAATAAATAAAAGCGTTTGACGCTCCCTCACTCCTCACAAGCACATATTTTCTTGTTAGATATGTACACAGATATTGTGCATATATTATATTTTAAGAGGAATCTACAATTTCTTAAGTTATAAATTAAATAACAATACTTTATGAAGACTCAAGAAAGCCGGATACTCTAGTTGGCTCAACAACTTCCATAACTACTTACACCATGTCCTATGTAGATTCAACCGGACACACTGCAAATTTCATGAGAATGAAAGTGATCGTTTCCTATATCCACACTCACAAAAGCTTGCAGAAATTAGTTTGCAGGACGACACAATTTATGATACATATCAAGAATATTGAGACTATTAGTTGGGATAAGTGTCGTACTTCACTGCCTGTTCAGTAAAATGCTTTCCTGGTTGCCTCTGCCGAAGTGTGTGCAGGTCACCTCCTGGGCAGAACTCCATAACCAAACATGAGAACTTTTCTGTCTCAAAATGGGTATATAAAGTTGGAAGGAAGGGGTGATCTAGGGACTGAAGTATTTCTCTTTCTGTCTGAGCTCGCAAAAGTTTCTTGCGACTTGCTAGTGATGCTTTATCCATGACCTTCATGGCAAAATAGCACTTTGTTCCACATAATTCTGAAAGATAGACACTTCCAATATCGCCACAGCCCAACTTTTTCAACAGTCTGAAATGCCTCAAATCTAGTGCTCCATCCTTTGATCGTACCACTTGTATGGCTTCCCATCTCATATCATTTGCTTTATGAGGTTTGTTAACGCTGCTACTCAGGCTGCTACAAGTACTTTCGTCACTTATATCAGTACTTGTGCTACCCCTACACAAACTGCTCTTTCCACTATCAACAAAATCAAGCCGATCACTGATTTTGGCACTTCCACTTGTTTTTGCAAGGCTGCTAGCTCCATCGCTCACTTTAGCAGATGCTGAGCTATCCTTGACAATTGTGTGACCTGATGTTTTCTTTTCCGGATCAGGTGTATTCTCAAGTGTTTGTACTTGTTTCGAATTCCCCAATTTTAAGCTGGAATCCAGCTTATCAGCTACAGAACTGACCAACTCCTTTTGCTGATAATTATGTAATTTCTTTTCCCCCACTGCTGCTACTGCAATTTTCTTAGAAGCAACAGGTTCAACATTTTTAGATGATTCTCTCACGGTAGTCTCAAATTTTCCAGTCTTGGAAATGGGCAAGGGTGAAGCCTTGCGAGCATTTCCCCCTAAGGATTGTGTTCCATGTATTTTGCTCTGCTTATCAGAGGAACTCTTGATGCTAGATTCAGACGCCATTGGAATAAATACAGACTCCTTAAATTAATCGAATCAAACACACCCATTACTCATTGCCCAGCTTCAATATTTGACACTTTCCGGCATCAAAATCGAACATTATTGTCTTCAATCCCAAATACAGCTAGCAGGTACCTACCAGGATATTGCAGATAAGCTATAAAAACAGAAGAAATATCAAGTTTAGGTTTTGGAAGAGCTTATCAAAGCAAGAGAAAAAATAACAAAAGTGTTTTAAAAAATGATCTTTACAACCTCTAGATCATAAATCTAGCAAAAATCCTCAATTGGGTGATAAAAAGATCTTCAACGTGTAAACAAAAATAAATTCTCCTTTTTTCTTTTCTGATTAAAATAAAACACAATGAACGTAGAGATGTAAACGCTGATTAACAAGTAAACACAGAATAGAAATCGAAGAAAAACAATTTCGATAACCTATTCACCGAGAACAAAAAACACTTTTGTTTACCTCAAGATGCAATATTTTCTAGCCAAAAGCATAACTTTCAAAGAAGAAAGCCCCAATGCCTCAAATCACCATCAAATTGTACAGAAAAAAAAAGAGACTCAATTAACTCATAGAACATAATGCACTTCTTCAATTTACTCTACAAAGCAAATACACATAGCAAAAGATAAGCACAATTTAGCAGATAAATGAATGGGAAAAATATTGGGCCCCTTAAAAAGCACGCAGATCTTGAGCAAAGACCCACGACTTTTCTGTAAAAACCCTACCAACAGAGATCCAGAAAACCCCACACGAAGAGACGGAATGCTAAAAAAACAAAGTAGTGTGGAGAAGCAAAAACCCAACTAGCAAATCACTGGACCAGTTCAAAAGGCAAAAAAAAGCAGCCCACAGCTAAAAGAGATTACCTGAAGTCACAAAGATCGGAACTTTAGGGTTTTCATTTTTCTTGCTTTAGCAAATGAGGAAAAAAAAATGAGAAAAGAGAGCACTCAAAACTGTAGAGAGAGAAAAAGAAGAGCGACACCTCCACTTTCCCCTAAAATGTGTAGATTGAATGAGAGAGAAAAGGTTTTGAGATTGTTGAAAGAGAGAGTTGGGTGGGTGACTTGGCCTGTGCGCTATACCAATACCAATACCAATNTCCGCCACATCAGCGTCCAACAAACTGATTTTTTAACGGTGGTGGATGAAGGGGTAAATTGCAAAGTTGAGTGAGTACTGAGAAGCAGAATGAAGTTCGGTGAGTAGTCCGTGACCATGGTATAAGTTCAGTGAGTTTTGAGACAATTCACTCCCAATACCAATACCAATGCCAATGCCAATGCCAATGTACTCTCTCTTGTATATGTGTGAGAGATAAGGAAGAATGTTTCCTTAGAGGTCACCCAACTTACAAGCTTGTTTCGTAGTGATCACCCAATTTTGATTTATTTCAATATGATCATTCCATCTATAACTATGATCAAAGCATACCAAATTCCATGTGGCCAACAAAATGCATGATCCAACATTTGATTGGCGTTAGCTCAATAGTTTTGTCTAGAACGAGTAAATTGATAAGACTACAGTTGCCTTTGTTCAATACCCTTTTGATTTATTGGCAAAGTGAATGTTAATTTAGTTTCAAAACATGCAGTCATATACAATTAATTACTAAGGATGACAAAAAAATACATTAAACTCTATACTTGCGAACATCATCCCGTAATCGGGTACTCAAGACGGGGATTGTTGTCCATGTACGGGAAACATGGTCCCCATTATTCGTCTTGTTTAAAATCTATTTCAAGAGATAAGTTTGTAATACACAAAAAAGAAAATAATTATTATTTTTGTTGGAGTCCGAACTCCGACCTCACTAAAATAAGTAAGCCTTCCCACTAATGATATATTACTTAGGTCAAACGCAATACATTTGAGGTCATTTCGGGTGAAAAGCACGCATCGTCTTGGAGACATAATGACGTCGGAACCTATCATCACCAATGTACATTTTACTTTATCGAATCATACAGTGCCACCTGACGTTACAGACGGCGACATCTCTTATTCGACCAATCAATTACAAGTAATGATTACTTGATGGTATTACTGGTATGATAAAGTCAATCTCAAGAACCAATCAAATACAAGCCAATACGCATATAAAAGTCATTATTGTAGCTGATTTGACCCTGGGTGGCAAAGTCGATGATATCCAATCTATAAATAGGAATGTAACGGTCCTCCTTGGGATCAAACACAATGAACTCTCCCTACACACCTTCAAATTACTCAAATCAATACAAAACTCTTTTCTTTTACTGCTTTAGCAATTTACCTTTTTACAAATGATCAATTAGTTGATAATATAAGGACAGTTGTCATTCATGCAGAAAATCAGCTTCACAATCCGCCACCTTGATTGTCTGTGATCAGCTAGTTTAGGATATATGTACAGCTCATGCTATCAGCTGATTTAGGAATTCCTATATTTTCATATATGTTGCTATACATTGGCATAAATTTAGGAGTAATTTATGTTTCTCAAATCTATATTTATACGTGCTATTCTAATAGAAAAATGTGTGAATCATTTTCTCCATTTCTGTCTAAACCTCTATATGGTATCAGATTAAGCCACAAAAACTCCAACGAGTATTTCCTGTCTTCCTTGCTTCCACCATGGCTAATTCTTCCTCTGACAGTGTTCCAATAGCTATCAATGCTACCCAGCAAATTACCGCACGTCTCACACCAACAAACTTCCCTTCATGGCATGCTCAATTCGAGTCTCTTCTTCTCGGCTATAACCTCTTTGGTTACGTCGATGGCACTCACACCTACCCGCCTCTACCGAAGTCGACTAATGCAGAGCCTGATGCAGCTGCCATTGCATCTCATCACCTTTGGTTCCGTCAGGACAAACTTATTCTAAGTGCCATCCTAACTTCAGTGTCCCCCGCTGTGATACCACTCATAGCAAACTCCAAGACATCCCATCAAGCTTGGACTAAACTAACCAAGCTTTATGCTAGTCGATCCAAGACACGTGTTATGCAGCTCAAAGAGGATCTCACCCTCATACAGCGTGGCACTCGTAGCATTACAGAGTACCTCCACTCTGTCAAAACTATTGCCGATGAGCTTGCCCTCATTGATGCACCGTTATCCCAAGATGATATCACCATATATGTTCTTCATGGCTTAGGATCTGACTTTCGCGACATAGTTGCCCCGATTCGAGCCCGAGAGTCTTCTCTCTCATTTGAAGAATTACATGATCTGCTTCTTGGTCATGAGGCCTATCTTCGACGGCTTGACTCCACTACACAATCTTTGGTCCTTACAGCCAACTCCACTCAACGTAGGGACGCACGCTTCTCCAAGACTCAATCTTCATCATATTATCAACCATCAAAGATTGACTCCAAATCAAAGCCTTGGCAGTCCAAGCAATACAAGTATCCTCCCAAATGTCAATACTGTGATGAACAAGGCCACATTGCTAAATACTACCCGAAATTGAAGCCCTCTGAAGCCACTGTGAACTGCACAACTACCACTGCTAGTCCGGATAAACGTTGGCTCGTTGATTCAGCGGCTTCTCATAACATTACCTCTCAGGTTTCCAATTTACAAATTCATTCTGAATATGATGGTACTGATGAGGTTATTATTGGAGATGGATCAGGTTTGCCCATTACTCATTCTGGTTCTTTTACACTTTCATTTCCAAACAGAAAATTTCAAGTTAAAGATATTCTCTGTGTTCCTACTATTAACAAAAACTTGATATCTGTTCACCACTTCACAAAGCAAAACAATGTCTTCCTGGAATTTCACCCAACTTACTTTCTTGTGAAGGATCGGAGAACGGGGGAGATTTTGCTTCAAGGACCGTGTGAACATGGAGTTTATCCTCTGCCTTCCTCGCCTGCTGCTAGTCCAGTTGCTTTTGTCCATGAACGAACATCTGTAACTGGTTGGCATCAACGCCTTGGTCATCCATCATCCAAAGTTGTTACTCGGCTAATTAGTTCTTTTTCTCTTCCCACCAGTTCATGTAATTCTGGTTATAATAATTGTCATTCGTGTGCTATCAATAAAGCTCATCAGTTACCATTTCACAAGCATGGTCTAACAAGCACGGCTCCATTTGATTTGCTTTACACTGATGTATGGGGACCTTCTCCCACTCCCAGTCTCAATGGTCACAAATACTACATTATTTTCGTTGATCACTTTACAAAATATGTGTGGTTCTTCCTCTTGCATCACAAATCAGATGTTCAAAAAATATTTCCTCATTTCTACAAAATGATAGAAACTCGTTTTAACACAAACATTAAAGGAGTTTATTCCGATAACGGAGGTGAGTTTACTGTTCTTCGACCTTTCTTCACTGCCCATGGCATTAGTCATTACACGACTGCCCCTTATACACCCCAACAAAATGGAGTGTCCGAGCATCGTCATAGGCACATTGTGGAGACAGGTCAAACTCTCCTCAGTCATGCCTCTCTTCCATTAGAATATTGGGCTTATGCTTTTGCTACAGCCACGTATCTGATAAATCGACTTCCATCACCTGTTCTCCAACATAAATCACCTCTTCAAGTTCTCTTCAAGCAGCAGCCAAAGTATGAAAAACTACGTACATTTGGATGTTTATGCTTTCCCTTGATGAAGCCGTATAACACAAACAAATTTCAAAAGAAGTCTGTTCCATGTGTTTTTGTTGGCTACTCCACTAGCCAAAGTGCTTACCTATGTCTTCATCTTCCAAGTCAGCGCCTATACATCTCCAAGCACGTAACCTTTGATGAGTCTGTCTATCCTTTCAAACAGCTTCCAATACAATCCCCCACTGACTCATCAACACCAAAAATATCTTCTTACTCTGGACCGATTCTGCAGCTTGCCTCTAGGGAACATCAAGCAATCACACGGCCTCAAGGAGATCTCCCCTCTTCATCTTCGACTCCAAGTGAAGCCCCTCCAGATCAGGTACCTCCTACATCATGTGCCACTCCTTTATCTACCTCTGTCACCCAACCAGAAAATTCAATACCATCCTCACCCCCACCATGTTCGAGAACCATCATTACTCGATCCATAAACAATATCTTTCGACCAAAACAATTTCACAACACCACCAAGCACCCATTACCTGAACCACCCGAACCATCTTGTGTTAGTCAAGCCCTCAAAAACCCTCACTGGCGCAAGGCAATGTCAGAAGAAGTGACAGCCCTTCTTCAACATGGGACGTGGGACCTGGTACCTCCCTCTCCTAGCTAGAATCTTGTTGGGTGTAAATTTGTGTTTCGAAAGAAACGAAATCCAGATGGCACAATCAGTCGATACAAAGCTCGACTTGTCGCCAAAGGATTTCGTCAAAGGCCGGGTATTGATTACTCTGAAACCTTCAGCCCCGTGATAAAACCAGCAACAATTCGGCTTATTTTAACTATTGCGGTTATGAATGGCTGGTCTCTTCGACAGTTAGACGTCAACAATGCATTCTTGCATAGCACTCTTGAGGAAACAGTCTTCATGCACCAACCTCCAGGATTTGAAGATCAATCTAAACCTAAGCATGTTTGCAAGCTCAAAAAGAGTATCTACGGGCTTAAATAAGCACCACGACAGTGGTACCAGGCCCTTCGGGATGCACTCCTCAGCTTTGGTTTTGTTCACTCGGCCACTGACACTTCTCTGTTCATTTATAAATCTCATGATATCTTGTGTTATTGCCTTGTTTATGTTGATGACATAATTGTTACAGGCAACACACTACGCTTTGTAAATGACATTATAAGAAAGCTTGGCTCTACATTCTCAGTGAAGGACATGGGCCCCTTGCATTTCTTCTTAGGAACAGAAGTGATTCCAACACCACAAGGGCTTTTTCTCACACAACATAAGTACATTCGAGACCTCCTTTCCCGAACCTCCATGGACTATGCTAAAGACATACTCACTCCAATGTCAACTACAGCTAAGCTTACAACTCAAGACAATTCAGAGTATGTTGACACCACCGAGTATCGCAAGACCATTGGAGCACTTCAGTATTTGGGACTCACTCGTCCAGATATTGCCTTTGCAGTCAACAGATTATCTCAGTTCTTACAGAAGCCAACAACAACCCATTGGACTGCAGCAAAACGTCTTCTCAGGTATCTCAAACAAACCATGTTTCATGGCCTTCTCCTACAAAAGCATGATCAATTCCAACTCAAGACTTACAGTGATGTGGACTGGGCATCAGATATAGACACTCGGGTTTCAACAACTGCTTTCATCACCTTCATTGGTCCAAATCCAATCTCATGGTCTGCACGCAAGCAACGAGCAGTATCAAGATCATCCACAGAAGCAGAATCTCGAGCACCAGCATCTGCCACATCTGAAACAGTTTGGCTTCATTCACTCATCAAGGAACTTGGCCTCACTCTCAGAGCAGCACCTCAACTGTTTTGTGATAATATTAGTGCAAATCACTTCAGTCTAAACCCAGTCTAACACACGGATGAAACACATTGAAATTGATCTCCTTTTTGTTCGAGATCTTGTCAAGAAGGGAACCATTCGTGTGCATCACATCCATACAATTGATCAACTAGCTGATCTCCTTACAAAACCTTTACCACGTCAGCGCTTTCAAGTATTAAGATCCAAGATTGGCGTTGCCGATGGCACCTCCATCTTGAGGGGGCATATAAGGACAGTTGTCATTCCTGCAGAAAATCAGCATCACAATCCGCCACCTTGATTGTCTGTGATCAGCTAGTTTAGGATATATGTACAGCTCATGCTATCAGCTGATTTAGGAATTCCTATATTTTCATATATGTTGGCATGTTGCTATACATTGGCATAAATTTAGGAGTAATTTATGTTTCTCAAATCTGTATTTATACGTGCTATTCTAATAGAAAAATGTGTGAATCATTTTCTCCATTTCTATCTAAACCTCTATAGATAAGAATCGACCTAATCATTTTTTGACGATAACAATTTATAAATGAAACACTAACTATTACATATAAATTGAAAAAGAAGTAATAATTTTCAACAACTTAAGACATTAAAAAAAAAAAAAAATTAAAAAAACCTATAATAAAAATAAAAATATTGTGATAAACCAACGAGGCCCGTACCACCTTAAGTGGGGATAGGGACAGGGCAAGGGGAGAAAAATCTGAATGGGATGAGGAATGAAAATGATTGGCCCGACTCTGACTCACTCGGTTACCATTCCTACTAACTATTAGTATTTATGATGATAGTCTAATTGAAGTAAAGAAGTAATTAGGTGATCAAACTGAAACAGATTGAAGAAGTTGGGTGACTTCAAGTGAAATTTTCCTGAGAGAGAGAGAGAGAGAGAGAGATGGGTGTGAGGGGTTGTGGAGGGGTCAAAGAAGGGGTAAAGTAAAGCTTTCCACGTTCAATAATTTGATTGTATTTTGTCCCAAACACAAGGATCTGAACACATGGGCCCTTCAAATGCTCCAACCTGTCCCTCATGCTTGGGACCCACACCACCCTTAATTTGCAATTTAAAGCCCTTCATCTAACTTGCTAATGTCTAAGGACCTGTTTTGCGGTCCATCCCATATCACATTCATTGTACTTTGGACCAAATTTTAATTACGAACTATGGAATTATATTGTTATATTAATGATCATCATGTGAAAGTAGGTATGCCATTAATTATTTACAAGTCTGAGTTCCGGGATCCTATTGTCTCATACTTATTTAAACAAAATTTTAGCTCGATTTAGAAATGATTGCTTATGGTTAGATATTGAGTCGGGCCATGGAATTGTGTTATCAAATAGGAGTAAATTTTAGTAGAAAGAGAACCTCCCAAACTCGAACCAAAAGAAAATGAAACCGAATGATTTTATTTAAGAAAATGCTAGAAGTACACCCTTGTGTACCCATAGAACAACCCTTTTATTTACAAAATAATTGAAATTATAATTCTGGCTCTTGAAATACTTAGGCCTACACTCTATCGATCGTCATCCTATTATAGTATGTGTTAATCCCTCACATCTATATTCAAATTGATTGCCAAGCTTTTTTTATTTAAATTGCACAATCTTTCCAATCGACAACCGTTAACCAAACCTACGTTAAATCATCCCGTGGAACTCAACCCACATTTCTAACTTTTATGAAAGTAAATTTTGCTTTTAATATAGCCCCAGATTACTCCCTATTTTTTCAAAACTCTTTTCAACATACTCATTTTCAATCACATTCACACGATAAAATATTTCACACATTTTCCAAAAATTTACTATTCAAAACAATGTTTTTCCAAATAAATGGCCACCAAACAAGGGCTTAGACTGATGCCTAAAGGTGCATGCATTACTAAAACATCCAACTTCATGCATCAAATTCGAAGATCCTGTTCAACATAAACATTAGCCAAATACCGCATGCAGATCTCTCAGAATAATACTGGTCAAGCTTCCCCAAAAATGATCACGATCGCAACTGAGTTGATAGCTTGTTTGCAAGGTTGAGTATACATTAGTGGACAACAAAGAGAAAATGACCAAGATCTTACCAGTTCTAATGTCCAATCCTATATGTTATTGTGCAAGAAACGTGAGCATAAAAGATAAATTTAAGAGAGGAAAAAGAAGAAAATAATCGAGATATCATGAATGTTAGGTAGATTATAGAATATTGTAAAAAATATTACAGGCTTAGGTGACATGCCAACTATCATTTGAGGACCCCTCATGAGAGCTCGGTTATCACTCGCTCACACTTGTCTTCCAAAATCTTCACAGCTTCGGTGAACAGCCTCTCAGGAGGTAATGCTCCGGTAGACTCTATAGTAACTACAAAAGTAGAACAAGAAGAAAATATAAGAGTTTATCATAAAAGGATTCGAAATCGAAATAAAATAAAAAAAAAGATGACGACGGCAAACCCACGACATAATCTTTCAATAACTGCTATGATTTAATAGTTCTGCCTTGAGTAGTTTAACAAATAAACCGTGTAAGCTCGAGCCACATTAAAGAATTTGATGTTTCCAGCAATCTGGAAGACATTCAATGATAGTAGCAGCTATAGAATAGAAACTTCCAAGAAATAGTTTCAACACTTCACTTACAGATGAAATGATCTTTCACACGTCGCAATGCAACATATTTATCCCAATAAATCCTTTGCTCTTTTTCCTTCTCTTGTCCATCTGCTCGGATGCATTCCCTACAAAGGGTACAAGACCGAGGTCGTGCCACTGTTGCTCTCTTTCTACCTACTCGAGAGTAGAGGAAAAGTCAAAGAGATATAATAACTTGCACTTTTTCGTACACAACGTATATTTTTAATCCATCTTCCCAGATGTCGATAATAACAGTTCTGCAATTGGATTTGCCATTTAAAATATATAGAAAACACTTTAAATGGCAGAAGGACCATCTTACCTTTACCAATATCTTCAATGTCAAATACTTTAACGGGGCATTTCTTTACAAGTTCTTCTGCTATTTCGCCTTCTATTTCATGCAACAACACAACCTATACAAATCGACAGTTCAGATCTTTATAAATTCCACTACACACTCGCACTCCCAATGCAATAATCAGAAACAACACATAACTAACATTTTATCAAGCTTCTCCATTTTTACCCTTTCAAAGAAGGAAGTACTAATGAACAAAGCAATAAATAATTTTTATACCTCAGGAAGCATCCTATACCATGCAGTGGCAACAGGGGACCACTTGGCATGTGTCTTACCCATTCCTTTTACAGCATGAGCTTCCAACTCAATTTCCTGTAATTGAGCAGCATTAAATTCTTAATGAGGTAGAAAATTAATCTTTCACATAAAATGAATCAGTTTTCCAATCAACTTTCTTCAACTGCACAAAACTTGTTATCGAATAATAAAATAGCACAGCGATATAGACAAATGGTCATATTATATGTTTGCTCACTGATATGTCTTCTGCAATCAGATAATCTCATCAAC
>CAIGRR010102837.1:0-10341 GCA_903798365.1 Fraxinus sp. 1973-6204 | reverse complement strand
AACTAACTGAAGGTGCTTTTGATGTCTGATGCGGATGATGCTTCTTATTGTGATGTAACAAATGTGCTCTCTTTGATTTCGCCAATGCTTTTGTATCCATTATTCTATGAAATGGTCTGACTTAACATCTGCAGAATATTCTTTTATTTTTTTGATGAGCATCTGCCGAATATTCAAGGGAAAATAAAAGAAGGCAAATGTCACACACCATTTTAACATTCGGTCACCAGAAGACTTACGATAAACCTCAGCGCACAAAAAAGAAAGAAAGATGATTTTACAGAGTTCGGTAAAAAGGGTATACAAAAACAAGAGACATTTACAAAATCTCATTTTTGTCCATATTATCACAACTTCCATGAAACCTTACATATCTACAGACTACAGTCGTATGAATTATTTTTTTCCACCCATATTGCACGACGGAGCATAATCCTCCACCGCCTTCTCCGATCTATTTCGAGAGTCTAATGAAGGATGTAATTGAGAAGCAAGAAGAATTGTCGAAGAAATTCTTAGAAACGCGAAAGAGATCTAATCTTTATTGAGGAAGTTTGGAGGGTAGAAGAAATGGTGTGGTGTGATTATAAATTTGTTCATTTTAAGTTTTTATTGAATGATGGGTATAATTGTAAATTTGTTGTGGTGTATTTATTGAAAATGTATTTTAATTGTGGTGTGATTATAATGTGGTGTACTAAGTAAATTTTGTAGTGGTAATATAATTACCCATTCTGAAATAATGGATTGATGGAGAATGTGTGGTTGAAAAAGAAATAAAAGTTATTGATCTGATGAAAAATATTATTTTATTGAAAAATGTGTGATTGAAAATGAATAGAATAATGCAAATGAAAATTTTAATGTGTACCAAACATGGGCTAAGAGTTTCTTGGTCGACATAATTTGATTGAAACTAGCCCCTTGGTTTGAGCCTCATTTTTCATGAAAAATAAATTTTGTAATAGTGATTTGTTGGAGAATGTGTAGTTGAAAATTAAGAATTTTTATTGGATTTACTTGTAAAATTATTTTATTGAAAAATATATGGTTGAAAATGAATTTGAAGAAAAATATGGCTCAAACTATAAGGGTCCGTTTGATTGGAAGAAAGAAATTGGGTGGAATTGCCTAGAACTTGTTTTAGTGAAAATTGTCAATTAATTGTGTTTGATTGGTATAATTTTTCACCTAGAAAATATTGAAATTTTGGATCTTTTGGTATTCGTTTGACTTTATTTTTCGTGAAAATTGTCCATTAAAGGAATAAAATTTGTTTCCATTGCCAAAAAAATAAAAAATAAAAAAGTTGCTTCGAAAAACTTTTCCCGTGTTTTCGTTAAAAACCAAGAAAACGTGGAAAACGTGGAAAACCAATTCCATAGAAGATTTAGTCAATCAAACATGTAAAAATGTGGAAATTTAATTTAATTTCCATTTTCCATGAAAAATATAGTCCAATCAAACATGGCCTAACAATATTGATTCTTCCCACTACTCCATTGTGCAATATCACCATCAATTGTGAGGTTGTGAGTTCTCCATTGTTCGTGTAAATCGTTATATAGTACATGAATAAGTTCGTGTAAAAAAATATTGATAAGGAATTAAGTATATACTGATAAAAAAAAATGTGGACTCTTATTCTCCCGAGACGAGAATTAAGTATTGATTCATGTCGATTAAGTTGGATATTGACAAAGATAGAGTATGACATGTTACAATTTATGTAAAACCTTGATCCTTCAAATGTCATAGAGATAGGGACCAAAGCCAAATTCAAAACCTCAATGAGCAAAGTACATTATATGAGTAATTGCAAGCACTATTTGTTTTGTCCTCCAGGTAATATGGTTAGTACACATACCGCGAAAGGATATGTTAAACTACTCTAGTTTTTAGTCAACTTTGAATTAGATTCTAGCAAAGCATATACAATAAATAATTTCAAAACCGTGTTCAAAGAAAATGAAAATTCTTTTTACTTCTCTCAAATTGAAATTATTGAAATTTCCTTTTATTTTTCATCTCCATTTCAGATTGAAATTTCCAGTTCTAAAGCTTTTTCGTATTTATGAGGAAATAATTTAGTGTCCAGCAAGTTAAAAGTGAGTTTTTGTTATCGTAGTTGTGTCATGTGGGTTGTTCCGATACCGTTATTACGAATGGAGGTGAAGTGGTGATTTTTTTTTTACATGGATGTAATATATTTGATACACATTAAATTTTCATTCACATTTTTTTACTCATTATTAAATTATTGAAATTTAATAATGAGCAAATTAAAATTTACATGGATGTAATATGATTATTATACAGCTGTAAGTTACAAACTAAAAAATTACAAATAATGCAACAAAATTAACGTAAAATCATTGTAATAAATTACCTATACTGTAACATGTCAAAATATTTTTTCCAAAAAATTACATAAACTGTAATTACTGTATTTTTCTTTAAACACTTATTTATGTTTCAATTTTAACAATATTAAAAATAAATATTTTCCAGTTCAACCCTTTTTTTTCCCTATTTGTGTAAATTGCCCAAGTTTGAGAGCTTATCTGGAAGAGTATTTTGTTGGGCTCATTGGTCCTTATCATGGTGGGTCTTTGATTGTGCCGAAGAAGGTACTCGTTGAGAAACATGCTGTTAGGCCCAATCAGGCAGGTCTTGTTATCAGGTCCAGTAAATTAACTTCAGAAAGAAGTTCATTCAAATTATTGAGTTTCACATAGCATTTACAATTTTTCCAAAAACAAAATAAGTATGGAACCTGATGCTACCAAAAAGTCGCACGTGTTGAATTCTTGAGCTTGACGATTGAGAAAGAACACGAACGAGATATTTTGATACCTGAAATAAAGGCGTCGAGGTGCGGCCTCGTCGTCCCTCCATTGCTTAAGTCAAAAAGAGTATTTGAAAGAAAATATATGCTGAGAATATATGTAAAACGTACCTGAATAATGATTTCAAACCCCATATTTATAGAATTAGGTAGTAGTGGGCTCCTAGTAAGACTCGTCACCTTATTTTTAGGAATGACTCATGATAGGAGTTAGTGTTGGATTAAAACTAGAAGTCTTACCTTATCTTATCCATAGTATATTTCAGGATAGACTCCTTTCAGTCTTAGGATTTCTTGGATATTGGTAATTGGATAGGGTTGGAGTCCTTACGAGGCAAGGACTGTCAATGTTCGATTATAGAGTACCTTGCGAAGTTGATCAAGGCAAATGCCCAACCACATACATCCTGAGGACTATTGTTGTGATTTTGCAGGTATTCATGGGTTCTGAGCTGGAGGTATTCCGAGGTATCAAACCCCGAGGACACGATTCCTATAATTGAGGATGGGGAACTCTGGCGGTCCTCATGCTCGAGGTGCCTATAATGACCACATCAAGACTATTTACAAAGTTAATTCAGAAGATACTTAGAATAACAAGTCAGGTCTTTTGAATAAAATTGAAGTCGAGTGCTTAAATTTTTAATCACTAAATTCACTATCGAGGTAAACAATTCATAAAATGTCAACATGATTGCATACATAATATTAGGACTTAGTGTTCCATCATAAAAGTCTACCTTATTAAAAGTAGTTGTCCAATCTTTTATAAATTGATTTATGTTTTCATCTTTATTCGATGTGAGATTTTCCCTTAATATGCTCCGCGAGATGGTGGTTTGTTTGAGCAGACAAATCTTGAACTCATTAGTCATTAGAGTTTAATGGACTTTGATACTGTGTGAAAACTTTGAGTTTCATCTAAAAAGGTTAACCTTATTAAGAGGATTATCTCAAACTCTTATAAGTTGGTCTATGTTTTCATCTTTATTCGATACGAGATTTTATCCCATAACACATAAGATATGACGTGAGATGTAAATATTATTTCCCTGCCATCCATCCTCATGAGTAGTGTCAAAAACTATAAACTATATGTAGCATAATGATAATGGTTTACAAAGAATCGATTGCTACCTGAATTTCCAGTTGCAAATGATGGAAGACGGTCGATCCGAATTAACTTGTGATGACTTGCAAATACACCACTTTTAACATAGATTCAAGTCCTCGTGAGTCCAAAATCAGCAAAATCCTGTCATAGACAAGAAAATCCACATTTTTAAAAAGGAGAGGAGACACACCAAATCCCAAAGGATTTTTCAGCAATCTGATCAACTGAACTTTGTTAATCTATCGACCTAATTAATGCTGAAATTTTATTGACAAACAAGTATTTAATCAATTCCCCTAAACTGCACATATTCAATGAATTTTATATATATTTGGAGTTTTCTTTACTTCAGAATCTATAGTACAAATCAAAACAAAGATTTAATGATCAAATTATTAATTACTTTAATCTGAAAAATTAGCATCAGACGTTTCAGAATAAGCAGTGAAGTTTCTTCGGAGGAAGAACACAGCATAAACAAATATCTATGTAGCAGTTTACAATGTGGTCAGGGGACATGTCCCTCACGAGCTTGTCACGTGCTACATGCCCTCCTTGTACTGGGCAATTGTGTCTTTTTTTTTAACACATTTGAGAGTGAACCAGCCTCAAACACTTGGACCAAAACCTGGTCCACTGTGTGAAATTCCAGGCATTTGAGTGTAATTTAATCTCCATTGTCTCCCCTTCAACAAGCTTTCTCTCTCTCTCATCAAAACATTGTGTATTATTGTAATTAGGCCCCGCAAAAATAAGATCTTAATTTTGAACTATAGACGATTGTGCTAGCAAATTTCTTGAAGGGCGCGTCTAACATGCAATATTGAATATGCCTCGATATTACTGTAAACGTATTTTAACCTAAACGTTTAAAATTGCAGCAGAAATTTCTGGTCAGCATAGAATTGACGCCATTTTACTGACAATATTTGCAAGAAGTCATGAGAGAAGTGCACAAAGACAACTTAGACAAGATGATATTGTAAGAGAAAACTGTTCAACACGAGAAAGAATGGCAGAATCTGCAGCACGAAATCTGGGGGAGCAGTGGAGCACAAAACAAAACATGTTTAGTATTGATCCGAATTACTGAAACAAGCTTTGATTAAATTAATAAACAGTGGTAGTAAAAAAAACATTATGTTGAAAATTAATTACAATTTATTGTGAATTCGAACACTTTTTCTAATGTTTTCTTATCTTAAATGTCTGTTGCCTGCCCCCATTTATCGAGTCGTCACTGGGTGCGCATTAATATATCCAGTTGCACAAGTGCTGCAGTGTGAAGTATCACTTCCGCAGTGAAGTCTGACTATACTTGAACAACTCTGAATAAAACACTTTAAATGAAGTACAGTCGAGTCAAGCTCGGGTGAAGCATAAATTAATTTTAATTGATATTTTAGTTTTAATCATCTAATAGTTTTTTGTTTTTCTATTGTTGGAGTCGGAGGAGTTGGAGGATCCTTTCTTTGAGGGTTGGTAGCTAAAATATTAGTCATGATCTTGATCTGTTCTGACCTCGAACATGCACTTTTGCTTTACACGAACATATTCGTTAATGCATCAAATCCAGAAGAACGCCATTTTTCATAACAAATTCAAGCAGTTTGCCGAAAAATGATTTAATTCCTCTCTTGATGATAGTACGTAGCTCTTCATCTATAGTACGAGCGGAGCTCTTCCGCTAGATAACAAAACTAAGAATCGTCCTAATTTCTTCCTACATTCTACAAACAAACAAACAATAAGCCTCCGTTTGTTAAAATCTAGATTTTAATTTTAACTACATATTTTAACATTTCATCAATTTTTATAAAATTCTACTAAAAATCTGATATAAAAAAATACTTTCCTGATAGTGGATGCCTTTTTATCCCTAAGGGCCGACCAATTATCTTGGAGGATGATGCCCCAATTAATGTTGTTGAATATGATTACGTGGCATATTTCAGACAAGTGGGCATGAATTCCAAGATGACTATGGCAGTATGGCCTCTATAAAATGGCTTTTGCGCCCCACTTGAAACTTAGAACTCAGTTGCATTAGTATCCAGTGACTACTTAACTCTCAGAAAAGAAGTGCTAAACCCCCATCCCACCCCACTTATATCTGCAAATTTCTGATCTGTATCTGTTATTGAAGCAGTAAACAGTGCTTATATATATATGAATATGGGCAGTGAATCAGCAGAAGGATCAAAGAAAAGAATGTCAAGCAGAAGACTTGGAAGGTTTCTCAAAGAACAAAGAGGAAGGCTATACATCATGAGAAGATGTGTAGTAATGCTTCTTTGCTGGCATGATTAAATTGATCAAAGCAAGGATGAAGATTAGAGAAATTTCAAGAATTGGTGGAGGGTTTTTTTTCTTGGATTTTCATTTTTCTTCCAAATGTAAATAGCAAGTTAGGGAAATCTCCTTTAATTATCTCATTTCTAGTGATCATTTTTAGTTGTGTTTATGTATGACAAATATTCTTCAACTTAGTTGCAAGATCCTACTATGAAAATTGTAGCTTTATTCATTGATCTATTACAAGAGTTCATCATTTGATTTATTTCTTTAGTTCACATTCTTGTTTTGGATTCAATAGTCATAATTGTGCATGTTTAGCCAAGTCTAAAAAATAATACTTATAATTAAGTTTACTTATAATTTATAAACGAGAAGTTTTAAAATAAATAAATGTTTTGTTGGTCACACTTCAAAATAAGATTTATCTTAGAGAAATTCGTACCTATGGTTTCCCAAACTTTTAACTTTTCTCAAACCCGTGTCCCTATTCTTTATCTTTGTTAGATGGGTCCCCTAACTATCATAATTACAGCATGTCAAGATGAATGGAAGGAAACCATGGAATATATCATCAAATTCTCACTTGCAATGTACGTGAACCATTAGAAATGGGGGTTCTTGTCCTACCGAATAATGTTATCTAGCACTAGTGGTGCTACAATGATATGTACAATTAAATACCAGTCTAGGTGAGCGTGACATAATAAGTTCAATGATATGTATAATTAAATAAGTCATTTAATTATATTTCTCATTTAATATCACATTAGTGCCACCTAAACTAATTATATAAAGTCCTCATATAATGGGTGGACCAAGATATTTGAATAGGTTCCAGACGTTGCAATTGTGGATTTGACGAAATCTTTGACATTTTCCATCCATTCCTTTTGATGAGTAGCAATTATTATAGTTTGGGGACCATCTGCCAAAATTAAAAGAATGGGAACCCTAGTGCAAAAAAGGTATTATTTTATCTAATAATATTTAGAAATAACTAATAATATTTAGAAATAAAAATTAATTTTGACATGCCCGTGCTCAATTATCTAGTCAAGCCTCAAGAAGATGACCGTAACTTGATTATATAGATTATATATGACATATTATGAGCTTGTTTGGTACAGTTAGAAATCGGATTAAAATTGAAAATATAGTCGTTATTGGGTTCCACTCGTCTAATAAAAGTCAACAATAACGGTCAATTTTTCAATTTTAATCTCTACCGAACACGTTCTATAATCATTGTCGATCACNGTAAAAATAAGAAAAGTTTATGGATATTCACTATGGGCGTGTTCGATCATGTTTAAAATTCAATTAAAATTGAAAATATGACCGTTATTGGATCTCAGTCGTATAATAAAATTCAACAATAACGACTAATTTTTCAATTTTAATCTCTACCGAACACGTTCTATAATCATTGTCGATCACATATGTCTTGAATAATGTAAAATCAAGAAGTTACGATTTTTTCAAGTGAATAAGCAACTACGCTTTCCAATTATTTTGTGTTTTATTTTTAGCTCTGTTATTTTATCTTATTTTTAACAAGCTTCTATTTTCTCCGTCAATCTCTCGTGGGCTCAATAAGCTCCTGTTTGGCACCGATTAAAATTCAAAATTTAATTAAAGTCAAAATCAACAATCAATTTTAATCACATATTTCATCAATTTTTATCAAAATATATTAAAATTTTAATTTTAATCCCCGTCAACCATGGTCTAAGCATAATTTGAATATTTTCAGTCTTGTCCAAATGCTTCATCTGTCAAGTGGCACTGTGGCAGCTACGTCTCATAAGCGGGTTAAAAAATATTGGAGAGTGCATGTGGGTTTGTTCCCACCGAAAGGACCCCTAAATTGTCCTCCTTGCTAAACTTTGTCTTTCATTTTGGACTCGATATAAATTTTGAGTGTTTTACTTTTTACTTTTTATTCTGGGGTAAATTTATTGCATAATATAGTGTACTGTCTAAAACGACCCCCCTTTAATGCTCCAACAATAAATAGGAATTTTCTTTTAGGGGGTGTCAGTATCGAGAACTCCATTAGATTGTGGAGACATCAAACGGTCTACATTTCATCTAAGACTAAATCCTCGTTTGGTGCACATTATTTTCGAAAGAATGCATTTTTTTGGTTGANAGTTTCGCCGTAACCAATGAATCACGATTTGATTCATGTTTAAGCTCAAGGCTCTTCACATTATGTGCTTCATATACTAAGGGTGTGTTTGAGCCACATTATTTTGGAAGAATGTATTCTGAAATAGTAGATTGATAGAGAATGTGTGGTTGAAAAATAAAGAAAAATTATTGATATGATGAAAAATATTATTTTATTGAAGAATGTGTGGTTAAAAATGAGTAGAAGAATGAGAATGAAAGAAAGAATGTGACCCAAACAAGGGCTAAATATCTAAATACAAATTTGGAGTAAACTAGAGCACATTAACCTAAAATGCGAGTTCTTGCACGTAAATACTCAAAATGTTGAATTTTTAATATTTTTTTTTATATTTAAAGTGATTTATCTAAATGTAAATGGAAGAGTGTTGGGAGGGCCAACTTTTTGAGTTTTTAATGTTTTAGTCCTAAATGTGACAAATCTCAATAATGTAGTGATGGAATCAAATAATCTGTGCACGTGCAAGTTATGTATAGTCAGATTTAGACACTGTTTCCTACTGTTTGTTTTGGTCCCAATCTGATTCGAGACTAGTCAGAATCCAACAATGTTTTACTGTTCACTTATGGTCCCATACGACATAGGACCTGCAATATTACATTATGGGCCTATCATGACTTGTCTAAAAAAATGTTTTTACATTAGCTCCAGTGCAAAAATAATACCATATGTTGGTAGGTTGCGTAATTAAAAATAATTATAAGAGAATGATTTTTAGAGAAAAAAAAAAAAAGTCGTTTTGAATAAAATAGTTTTTTTATTCATTTTCTCATTCTAAGAGCTCTTCGTTTGAGCTCTATTTTCTGAAAAAAAAGAAAAATGCATTCTTGAATGATGTTTTGACTTTATTTCAATCACACCTTCTTCAATACAAAAATATTACACGTAAATTCAAAATTATTTCTTTTTTTAGCTCCCGTTTGGTACATATTAATATTTTCATTTTCATTCTTCTACTCATTTTCAACCACACATTCTTCAATAAAATAATATTTTCCATCACATCAATAACTTTTACTTCTTTTTCAATCACACATTTTCCATCAATCTATTATTTCAAAATACATTTTTTCAAAATAATGTGGCTCAAACACACCCTTAACTATCAATACACTATTCAAAAATGTATTATTTTTAAAACAAATGAGGCTCAAAGTGACTATCAAAGTGACTGTTCATGTGTTAAACAAAATCGAGAATTGATTTTTTGTTGGAGGGAGAGCAATGAACCATTAGCCTACACCTTCTTATCATGTTATACACTATTCCTTCATCGTGAATAATATATAATACGTGTTTGTTGTGTCAATTTCGATATAGGCAAATAAACTGGTGCGTGTTTAATAATATATTTTAGAGAAGTATTTGTTTTTTCATGAGCCGTATGAAGAATTACACGAGAAATCCGAGGTTGAAGTAAGTCAAATAATTATCTCTCATTAGTTTAAATTCACTTGATTTTTAATATTTATAGATTCTTTTGTAAGTTTACGATTAAAAACTCAGCAGAATTCTGACAATCGCTTGATGACCGACACGTGTTGAATCGCACTTCTGACTGAGAAAAGGAAGTTTCATTGGTCAAACGGCTTTGAAAGTCATGCAGCACCCACGTGCGCCTGCTTCACATAAATCTAACTCCCCAGTGCACCTAAATGCGATTCCATTCCCATTTAATTTTGGGAGATGCTTTACGTACTTAACAGCTTACCAAATTTTTGACATAATTGACACATGATCTTTTTTTATGGGGTACTTACAAAAATACCCTTAAAATTAGATATGTTTTGAAAAATACCCTTAAAATCATATGAAAGATTTTTAGGAAGTAAAAAATACTGTATAAAATAAAAAAGTGACACAATGTTAAAAAAAGTGACACAAACT
>CAIGRR010102750.1:0-12886 GCA_903798365.1 Fraxinus sp. 1973-6204 | reverse complement strand
ATATCAAAATAAAATCTCAATACAATTAAGAAAAACTTAAAACTTTTGTTTGAGCCATATTTTTTTTCCTTAAAATGAAAAATATGATCGTTATCCATCACATCAACATTTAAATTCAAATTTTCTATCTTTTGTAT
This sequence comes from Fraxinus sp. 1973-6204, assembly GCA_903798365.1. NCBI lineage: Eukaryota > Viridiplantae > Streptophyta > Magnoliopsida > Lamiales > Oleaceae > Fraxinus > Fraxinus sp. 1973-6204. Next base: position 12,749 of record CAIGRR010102750.1, on the reverse strand, counting down.
GGGCATCAATAACGACTATATTTTTCATTCTCATTTTCAAAAAAGTTGGCTCAAACAAGGCCTGAATAATTGAAAATACGTATTAAGTCCACATTGGGGCCTACCTTGGTGAAGAGTATAATGGAAGTTTCGATACAAGAAGGGTTAAACATTATAAACTAAATGCAATTTAGCCCCGTTTGTTTCTCATTTTTCATCCAAAAAAATAAAAAATATGACCGTTATCCATCACATCAAGCCATCAATTTTAAGTTTCTATCTCTTGTGTGGACCCCAATAACGGTTATATTTTTCATTCTCATTCTACAATAATATGGCTCAAACAGGGCCTTATCCAATCTTTAAAAAGTCACCACCATGAAACAAAGAGGATGAGAGTTGAAAATCGAAAAAAAAAAAGATTCGGCCCCTGTTTGGTACACATTAAATTTTTTATTCTCATTTTTCTACTTATTTTTAACTACACATTATCTATCAATCAACTATTTTAGAATATATTTTTCCAAAATAATGTGGCTCAAACACACACTCAAAGCACTTATTTGATTCTGATTTATTAAAAATTATTTTTAATTATGCATCCTCACGATAAGGGGTTTTTTTAGTTCTATTTGTTTGCAAGAAAAAAATTGTGTAATTGAAATTTTTTGAAAGAATATATTAAGTAGAGAAAAAATGTAAATTTATTGAAGAAAATTATTTTATTGAAAAATATTATGAATAAAAAAAAGTTTTTAAGAAAAATAAATTTTAAAAGAACCCTCTCATATTAACGTCAACTCCTCGACAAAAATAACTTCTCAGCGACTCAACAAATAAAAGGACTTTTCTCTCTATTTTCTATATCAATATATTTTGATCAAAGATTCAAATCGAGAAACCAGAACCTTCTCCCTATAATCTAGGGTTCCTCAAGGCTCTCTCCATTTCTCTAATTCACGCTCTGCTTACCTTTAATTCATTTATTACATTCTCTCTCGCAAATTCTCCGATCTGCGGTTCGTTCATTTCTGAAGTTTTTGGAGTTCCAAATTTTTAAAGTTATTTATAGTGAATGATTTGATTTCTAATCTAAGCTTATTTTATTTGGATTTGATGTCGAATTGGATAATTAAGTCATGACGATTCCGGATTCGGCTGGGTACAATTACATGATGGAGAATGGATCGATAGACTTACCATGCAAGCCCGAGGAAGAGAGGAGGATTGTTCAGGATTTGACCGCCAAAGCTGAAACTAGTTTACGCGAAGGCAATTTGTACTACGTTATTGCTAAAAGGTAACTGATTTAAGTTAGCTTTTGTTTTGAATTATATCTAATTAATTTTCTTTTGTTTTGGCTATTCTCTTTTACATATTAGTTGATTTATGTGCTCATTGACAAGCATTTGAGTTATATCATAGTTTGTATGAAGAAAAAGACCCGGTTTCAATTATTTTGTACGATTTATTCTAGTTCCAAAACCTTTGTCCTATACTAGTTTTATTTGTGAGGAGATCCAATTCTATTCTTTATGCAATTATGGACATGCATATCTCGAATCTGTAGTGATGTGTGTTTGGTTTCCCTATGAAATGCTGGAACTTTTTAGGAACTCGGGACTTCTCTTCATATTTTCTGATTTTTCTCCTCCTTCCTGGAGTTCATTTTCTGTGGAACCCTGTTCACCATTTCCATGGGATGGGGGCCGAAGGAAAAGGCGTTCGCAACAGAGAATTTTTGTTTAACCTTGAATATGCTATTGCAGTAGGAGCTGTTTTTTGAACATTTCTTCACTGGACTTTCAACTTTTGACTCATGAGTCATGACTTCCAAACAGTATGGATAGATAGCATAGCTAACAAAAGCTCATTTGATCGTCAATACTTTCTCTTTCAATATGATCTTCCTTTTTCTGTATCAACCGTCACCTGGAGATTGTAAAACTAGAATGTTGCTTTTTTCTTTTTGAGACTCTGAATCTGGCAAAGTCGTGTCACTTTCTAAACTTAGACATGCTTTGAATCAAATTGGTGGATACTTTTATTTTAGATAAATTTAATGATTGTGCTTGATTTGCAGAAATATTGTTACATTAATATCTCTCTTTTCAGCTTTGTAGTGTCTCTCTTCCTATTGATGGAATAATTCTTTCCTTGTTACGCTAACCATCAAATTCGTGATACTTGGACTTGAGGCTGAGTATATTATTTTCTGTTTGTAAAATCGTCATATATCTGTCACTCTTTACTCCTTGTGCAGGTGGTTCAGTGTCTGGGAAAGATACACATTGAAAACAGATGGTGCTTATCCTTTTGAATCTGAGTCCTTGATATCGATAAATTCAGGAGCTAGGCCTGGACCAATTGATAACTCTGATATAATTGCAAATGAAAATGATGATGAGGATGATGATCTACAGCTTCTTAGAACTCTGGAAGAAGGGCGTGACTATGTATTAGTTTCGCAAGAAGTTTGGGACAAGCTTTTGGAATGGTAATTATTCTGGTTGATGCTTTGGTCATTTATCATCGCTATTTTAATCCCCTTTGCCAATGAGCATTCACAAAGTTTCTGAAGAAGGTAAGGTTCAATAGTTGAGGTCAACTGTGTCTCCAGAGTTATGGAGATCTGATCCTTCCTCTCTCCCCTCCCTCCCTCTCTCCCAAAAAAAAAAAAAATTCTCTAAAAATTGGGAGCAATCTAGATAACTCTCCCTACTAGAATAAAAAAAGATGTTAACATTCTAAGGATTCAAGTTTTATCTTTACATAGCTGGACTAGTTATGCTCTCCACTTGCTTTATTTATATAATAATTTTGAACCTTTGTATGTCTCTTTCCTTAGGTACAAAGGAGGACCCGCATTGCCTCGGAAAATGATATCTCAGGGGGAACATCAGAAGCAGTTCAGTGTGGAGGTTTTCCCTCTCTGTCTGTCTTTAATAGATTCCAGAGACCAGAGTGAAGTGATTATAAGGTCAAGTAAAAAGGTACATCTTCTGCCTACTGATCATTGGTTTCTTTGTATATTCTTATATTGTGGGTTGATGGAGTCTTTAGAGTGATAACATCTTTGCTGTGGCTGCTACATTTTAACTAGTTTTTGATTTTGTGTTTGTTTGCTGTTGTTTTTCTTAGCATTAACAATGATTACTTGATATTACTTTAATTGTTTCCTTTCACATTCTTGGGGTGCAAAGGGAGCACATAAGGGATAAATATATTTATCTGTTGTGCATTTATAACCTTGGTCTTTACAGTTTTATCACACTTTGAGCTTTATCAGGACCTTGCCTTTTAGCATAAGCTAGCATTCATACTGTCCGTACTAGTATGCTTATGAGTTTGTCAGAGATGCACAGTGGTGACATATATATGCCTATGTGGATACACATAATACTACTAGTTGATGAGGTTATCCTGAAAAAATCGAGAGCCTGGTCTTGGTCATTTTATTTCCCATCATACAAATCCATACATGTGAAGGTAGATGTATTGCCCAAAGAATAGCATGTACAATTATTGTGCTGAGGAAGAAAACAGAAAAGCACTTTGATAATAATTGAATCTAGTTACCTTAAACAATCACTTTTTGGCAAATGAGAGCATACTCTAACAAGTGGAGGTGGCGTTGATTGAAGATAATTGAAGGGAAGGAAGATTTAAGTGGTTGGGCCATTTGTTGTGACGACCTAAAGAGGCTCACCTTCATAAGAGGGACGCGATGTGATAAAGCAAGTTAGAAGAGAGAGGAGTAGGCTGCAATTAACTTGGCCTGTGGTAGTTGTTGAGGATATTTCTTTAGGTTCTTAATAAATCTAGCCATGATTAGAAATGGCGAATAAGAATTTATATAGATGACCCAAGTTTATTACAAATAGTCTTAGTTTTTTGTTGTTGTAAGACCTCTTAAGAAAACAACTTTTCTTTCAATGTTGTGATCCTCTCTTAACTGAACAACTTCTCTACAATGTTTTGTGTCAGGCTTCTTTATATGACCTATATGAGAGAGTGTGCCAGCTTAAAGGGATAAACCAAGAAAAGGTGGATTTTTTAGTATTCCTTGCAAATATTTTCACTGTTATTTTAATCGTGGTTATATTAAACTGATTATAATTCCCTTACTGTCTTCTTTTACTGATTCCATCAGGCACGCATCTGGGACTATTTCAATAAGCAGAAGCATACAGTTTTGATCCCTTCTAACCAAACCCTGGAGGAATCTAACTTGCAAATGGATCAAGATGTGAGTTCACAAAATGCTGAAAATGGCAACTCTTTATGTAGGGTCAATATTTGGATGAGTGAAAAAATAAATAAATTTGTTGCTAACATTATATCTAACAGTGCTGTGTCTAACAAGATTTTGTATTTGCAGCTTATCCTACTGCTGCTCTAAAATATGGGGATATCTTGAAATCCTCATTTCTTTTAATCTTTTTTCTTTGCAGGAGAAAAAGGAGATGAAAGAGTTATTAGAATTCTTTAATTTTTATGCATATAATGGACATCTAATGTGAGCTAGGTTAAAAAAAAATTAAAGTATATCTAATGTGAGCTGAAGCTGCATGAATTAGTAAATATTTGTAGTTTGTGGCATGACCCGTTTTGATTGATATGTATGTCATTTGAAGTTAAGTGCTAAGATTAAAAACTATAAGTTAAGTCCAAACATGTTGGGCAAGTTATGTTTTTCTTACCTTACTCTCGAAATAAGTATGATGGTCTTTTTAGTTTTGATCAATAAAAAATTATTCATTTCGAAATTTACTCATTTACTTAATAAATGAACCTTTTTTAAGCTTTTAGTCAAACATGAGTCTCCTTCATGTTTAAAATTTGCTAGTGTTAATGTGGCTTGGCAGATGAAACGGGCCAGGCTGAACCTCATTTTTTAATTTGCAACATATATCTGCTCTTGAGCTTGGCTCGTCAAGTTAATAATTATTGTGTATTTTGTGAATTAATTTGGTCCAATTTCACTTAAACAGAACCTCATTCTTGATTAGAATGCATGGGTGAAGCTTGAGTTTTTTAGGCTCATTTATGATGTCAGTTTGAGCTTGAACAGCCTAAAACTCGACCAAGCTGGCCCTTTTAAACTCTTTTGCAACTGTTTAATCAAATTGAAAGCCTGCCCTAGGTTATTTTACTATGAACCTCTTGTTAGAAGATTGCATTACACATAATTATTTCAAGAAATGTGTGTTTAGTGCCTTTACTACTCATATTTGATTTTCATTTTTCCTTTATTTTATTTTGAAAAGCTTGTAAAACTGTTCTGTTTTCTAAAGGGACTCTCTCTTTCTCTCTGCAGATTCTTCTTGAGGTGCTAGTTGACGGGTTTGGCATGGATTCAACTGGAAATGGTCTAGCACTGGTTCCAGTAGAACCTTCAACATCATCTGTTACAATTGCTGGCGGCCCAAGTTTGTCGAATGGTTATTCAACTGGCTATGGCTACAATACGTATCAACGAAGTAATTTAAGTTCCACATTTGAAGATATGGAGGATGGATATGACAGGTTGAGACCGATACAGAGAGGTGACAAGGGAGGTTTGGCAGGATTGCAGAATCTGGGGAACACTTGCTTCATGAATAGTGCTATTCAGTGTTTAGTTCACACACCGCCCCTCGCTGAGTATTTCTTGGAAGATTACAGTGAAGAGATCAACAGACAAAATCCTCTTGGGATGCATGTAATGGCTATTCTCATCTATTGTAACAGATTTTAGGGTGTGGATTGCTCTCTAGGTTACTAATATCTGTTGTAGTTCTGCAGGGTGAGCTTGCGATTGCATTTGGTGAGTTGTTGAGGAAGCTGTGGTCCTCTGGTAGGACTGCAGTTGCACCTCGTGCTTTTAAGGGAAAACTTGCTCGTTTCGCTCCCCAGTTCAGTGGGTATAACCAGCATGATTCACAGGTTTGTTTTTTATGTACATGGTACAATTAGGAAATGAGTATATTGACATGATGCTATATAAGTAGTACATATATAATAATTTCATGGTGGATTTGTACTACATTTGTAGTAATCTCATTGATATTTATTTTCATGGTGGATTCACTAGCACATTTGTAGTATTTATATTATTATTGTACTGAATAATTCTTACAACGTGTTGAGGATGTTGATAGTTGTGACTAATATTTTTATGCTTTTCAAGGCCAAGTTGCTTTGTTCGAGGTTAAACATATTGTCTTTCTTCATAGTCATATACGTTTTTTAGATGTCATCATCCTTCAAGGTAAATGTAAAAATAATGTATAGTAGTTATGTTAAATTTTTCATAACTAGAGATTCAAGAAAAGATGCTTCAAATGAGGTGGAATTATGGTGAATATGTCAAGAGATATAAAGAAGTTGAATTGGTAGCTTTTGTTTCTTGTCTGTCTTATATGCTTATAATTGCAGATGGTATGCTCTAACTGTCATTGAGGAAAGTTAACTCTTATTGGACTGAAAGGATGGTGTATATTTCTCTTCAGGAGCTCCTAGCCTTTTTACTTGATGGGCTGCATGAAGATTTAAATCGTGTTAAGCAGAAACCATACTTTGAAACAAAGGATTCTGATGGTCAGCCTGATGAAGAAGTTGCCGAAGAGTTTTGGAGATACCACAAGGCGCGAAATGACTCTGTAATTGTTGATGTTTGCCAGGTCAGCATCTTGTTCCAATATATTTTTCATGTTGAATTAATTTGAATGTGTCTGCAAGTTTGTGAAATGATATAACTAAGCAGGAGTCTATAAGCTTGTATAACTAAACTGTATGAGCTTGAGAACAGGGGCGAAGCCACCTGAGGCCAGTGAGGTAACTGCCCTCACTGGATATGGACAAAAAAAAAAAGGTTTATTTAGTTTGGCTTTGGATGTTACAAGAGTGAGAAAAAGAAAAGAAATTAATAGGCATGCATCGTCATCTGCAATTTGAAAGTTACTTTCCTAATTATTTTTCCTTTTCCTTTATACGTCCACTACGCATATGCACACTCAGTTTTGTAAATTTCAGTTTTCTTTAATTTGTTCTCATAAATCAAGAATTAAAACTTAGACCAAAATATCCTTATATAGTCGTATAACTTATTATACTTATAATACAGTCATATTAAGTCAAGTTAAAAACTTAGGAAATTAGACCAAAATATCCTTGTATAGTTGTATTAACTTGAGCCTCTCGTGCAAATATTGTACCTTCACAAACTAGCTGAATCCCGAGGCAGTCTCAGATAATTCCATTGAAAGTTTTAATTTGTCAGGGCTCTACCATTCTTTCATTCTCTTAAGAAATTTTATTCTGACTTGGAAGCTGCTTACATTAATATATGAATATCAACAGCGTTCTTTTATGTTATGGCTTTGAGTTTCTTAGTCAAATAGATGCGTTTGTAAGTACATTGCATCATCTCTATTATAGTATTTGAAATTGATGGAATTTCTCAGGGCCAATACAAATCCACTCTGGTTTGCCCAGTTTGCAGCAAAATCTCTATAACATTTGATCCTTTCATGTACCTGTCCTTGCCTCTTCCTTCAGTAGCTACTCGGACAATGACGGTAACAGTGTTTTATGGCAATGGAAGTGGTCTTCCTATGCCATTCACTGTTACTGTCCTGAAGCAAGGATGCTGCAGAGATCTTAACCAGGCTGTAAGTGCTGCATTTTGCTTACAAAGTGACGAATACCTGCTCCTTGCTGAGGTAATATTATGTGTATCTTCTATTTTGTCCATGATTGTATGCGGTTTTTGGTTGTATCTCCTCATACCCTAGTTTATCTGAAGCATTGAAATTCTAATCTGCAGGTCTACGAAAATCGGATATATCGATACCTGGAAAATCCTTCAGAACCATTGATTTCTATTAAGGATGATGAACATATTGTTGCCTACAGACTCCCCAAAGGTGGAGCAGAGGTAACAAGACTAGAGATATGTCACCGACGCAATGAAAGGTGAGTTTTTATTTTTTTTTCTCCAGTTGCGGTGTCATTGTGGATATGTCACCTACTTGACATAAAAAGAATTACATGGCTTTGAAGGGGTGCCTTTGTTATGGCTGGCTAGAAATTTCAGAAGAAAATATGGGGGTTTTGGTTTCTCTTATCGTAACCAAGTACTTTACATTAATGATCTCTGTTCAAATCACAAGTCTATTTTGTTTTATTAAAAAAAAATTGAAATTGAAGGTGTTAGGTGAATTCCAAGTGTAGTCCTCTTAATGGCTTTAAACTATGCAGAATAAGAATACACTATTTTGCATGTAAAATTATGGTGGTGGCAGTCTTGTGAGAGTGGACCTATTTATAATCTTTTACAGTGTCATGAAAAAGCAGTATTGCTGTAAAAATTCTCCACACGAAGTCAGTTAATATGGATCAGAATTGATTATGATTATGTATTTGATATGTGCCAAGCAACTTGTTAACTTAGTTCCCTTGAAACCCTATAATCTGTTCAGTTTCTTCTTGTGTTGACCAAGATTCATCTTTTTCACCAGCGATAGGAAGCTCTTTCTGACACCATTAGTTACTTCGTTGGAAGATCTGCATCATGGAGCTGATATCGAGGTTGCTGTTAACAGAATGCTTTTCCCATTAAGAAGGAAAGCATTTATCCCTCCAGTACCAGTTCAGAGTGGGCAGGAAAATGGCTATGCTTTAGATGCACCAGGAGAAAGAAATGACTGCAGTAACACTGTGTTGAGACCTGGGATCAAATCAGTAGATGACATTGAACCGGAAGGAATGTCCATCAATGAGTTGTCATTACGGCTTTTCCTCACTGATGACCGAGGTTTAAGTTGCAGGCCAATTGTGAAGGAGTCACCCATAAAACCTGGCAGATTGGTGAAAGTCATCCTAGAGTGGATTGACAAAGAACACGAGTTATATGATGCCAGCTTTCTCAAGGATCTTCCTGAGGTTCACAAGACGGGAGTTGCAGCTAAGAAAACCAAGCAGGAAGCCATCTCTTTGTTTTCTTGCTTGGATGCTTTTCTAAAAGAGGAGCCTCTAGGCCCTGATGATATGTGGTATGTATGGTAGACTATACCTTAAACTATATAGTTTTCTGTAAACTTCTGTTTGGCATCGTTGATGTTTCCATAAAATTCTTAAACAAATTACTGTAGGTATTGTCCTCGATGCAAAGAACATAGGCAAGCAACTAAAAAATTGGATTTGTGGAGGTTGCCAGATGTACTTGTCTTTCACTTGAAGCGATTCTCATATAGCCGATGGCTGAAGAACAAACTGGATACCTTCGTGAATTTTCCCATCCACAATCTGGATTTAAGCAAATATGTGAAAAGCAATGATGCCTTTGAAGGTTCACACGTGTATGAGTTATATGCCATTAGCAACCATTATGGGGGCCTTGGTGGTGGTCACTATTCTGCATATTGTAAGGTAGTTATTTACTTTGCATTCATCCTTACTTTTTCACGAGGGTGGTGAATGGATGGGTTGGGGTTGTTCAAGATTATTTTTCTGGTTTCAACGGTTATTTATTCTTTAGGTTCAAAAGTGAGCGTGTGTGTGTGTGAGAGAGAGAGAGAGAGAGACCTGAGTAAACAAAGATAAAGACACAGTTCAAAGGAAAAGGATAATGGGTTGGTAAACTAAGCAAGTGGAGTCTCCAATTCATCATCTTTTACCTAAATGGTAATGTCAGACCCGAGCAAAAGAAGATCTGAGATGCAGTTCAAAGGAAAAGGAAAAAGATGTAGGTAACCCGAGCAAAAGAAGATCTGAGATGCAGTCCAATGGACCTTCTTTTACCTAAATGGTGTTGTCAACCGGAATTATGTAGCAGTTACTTACAATATATTGCTGCTTATCAAGTGCTTACAATGTATTGTATTAACTCTAGACCCTGCAAACATGCATGGTAGCTGTTGAATTACGACTTTCAAACTTGTTGAGAAGGTGTTGCTGACCTATTTTGAGTAAGATAGAAGGATGACTCTAGTATGTCTGAACCCATTTCTCACCCTCGCCAACTCATTTATTGCCCCCAACTCAATGGGTGTTGTAAACCAAGCTAACTGAAACCATTTAAAAAATAGTAGACCACCCACTCTGTCATTCTTTAGGTGATTCCAGCACTATACAGCATCCTTACCATATGATAATTTCATTAATTTGTTTTTTCTTACACCTTCGTTTGACATACTGCTTGGAATATCTTTGAATTAAATTATATTCCATTCATTTGCTCTATGACAATCATTTTATTTTTTTCTTACTGCAGTTAATAGATGACAATAGATGGTATCATTTCGATGATGCTCATGTTTCACTGGTCAGCGAGTCCGAAATCAAGACATCTGCTGCTTACGTATTGTTCTACCAGAGAGTTAAATGTCAACCAAATGGAACAGTTGGTGAAACATCCCAGGGTCATGGGTCTTCTTGAATGCTATCTTGATGATATATATCCTTGTTGAATTGCATGGTTCTGATGCTTTGCTATTTTCTTAAACTGCGCCATCATTGGAGTTTTTACAACTCGGCAAAGTGTTCTTACACCACACTGGCAATCTTGATGGAATTAGTCTTTGATGCTGACAACACAATGGACACGAATGGACATAAATCAGTTTTCTGGTGTTGGAAGTAGCAGAGGTCGTGGCTGCCTCGGAAGATGGGCATTATTTTCAGTGGGAGACTATTATTTCTTTTGTAGAGAAGTTTTGGATGACATCCAGATACTCTGCCTGAGGCACTTTGTTGAGTACTGGTGGCATGATAACTTCAACTGGATCTTATTTTATCCCCTTGGTGTATGTTTAATACCCAGTAATGGGTGGGTGGAGCTGGATAAGTACAATAAACCACATTTTAACTCCCATTCTTACTTGTCGAGTACTACTTAATCCTTGTTAGCAAACCTGACGTTAATGCGTGTATGGTATGTACTAGATTGTATTATTTAGTAAATAATATTTTAGTTTTTCTTTCTTTCTTATATCGTCCAGTATGATCTAACCCAACCCACGGTCATAATGTCATTGGGATTCTAAGCATGTTCCCATCGAGTGTTTTAGCCGTGTTGATTTGTGTGATGGTCACCGTATGAAAATTGTTTATGTAATATAAGAGGCAGAAACATGTACCATGGCTTGAACATAATGATCTGCATTTTGACTCTTTTAAGTTTGGCATGGAAGGCTCAAGGCAAATAGACTTACAAACACGAAATTGGTTCGAGATCTATTCAAGAATTAAGCACGTTCTGAATCCAGATTTGAAGACGTCAAGGTTTGTATTTTCTAATCCATGGACTTGAATCATCCTGATACGTCCTTGGTCTCAAGGTAATGAATGTCTCATACAAACTCATTTTGAATGCTTTAGTTGAACAAATAAATCATGTTTAGAAATTCATGAGAATTTTTTGAAAATTATTACGTATATGGTACAGAAACCTTTATTTTTCCAATTTCATCCTATTTTTTCAAGCTCCTAATGCATCTTTCAGAAAGCAATGAATGAGAGAAGTACGGTTGATATAAAGATGGCGTGGATTATTGCAACTCATTCAAGTGAGGCAACAACAGCTTAGCTTAGCTCTCATTAAGATTTTTGTCAAATCTTCAACACAATGATTGTGATGGTAGACAAATAGAACACAAATTCCTAGGATCCCAATTTCTTGCACAAAGTTTACTCGATGCAATCAGAATAATAATTAGGGTGGATGACAGAGGCTAAATCACTAAAACTAAACACAGATACAATAACATGAACAGAAAAGTGCCAAGCATGGATATTTCTAACAACGTGAAGCACTCTGGTTGCGAAGCCGGAGTTGATGCACTTTCTTGTGGTGTCGAGCAACGAAAGAAGATGGTGAAGAATCGAAGATTTAAAATTGATATTATTATATAGGTGGTTAAGGAACGGAATTTCACCTTTTCTTAACTCTGAAGGTCCCTTTTATTCCCTTTTTCCCCACTTGGTTAAAACTGAACATTTCCCTCTAAATCCTCCAAAATATTAGTGATTTAAGTAGGAATGCAAGATTAGTTTACAAAAGTCGCTCCTGCCATTAAGACACCATAGCTGTAGCTTTAATAATTTAGGGAGGTTAATGCGAATTTTAAATTTAAGGGGTTTCTCTTGGTCGATATCTTTATATGGTTTCTATTTATTTATTTTGGTTAGTTATATTCACACCACGATTTTTATTTCTTACACCACCTTTAAATTGTACTTAAGATTCTTAATATTTTTTTTATTATATATAACACTTATGTCCCCAACGATTTTTCATGTTATTTCTTATCCTAAAACTTTTCATTAATTAACACATTTTATATTTTATAATAGTTTTATATCCAAAAGTCCATTGAAATTGTGTAAAATAACTTATCTTTTCATCATTTTTTTAAGAAATAAATAATGGTAAAAAAATATTTTTTTTTCATTTCAAAGCATGAAAATAAAATATTTTGACATAAATCTTCACTTTTATTAAAAGAAGCAATGCATAGTTCACTATTCATTCATGACGTATTTTTTTCCCCACTTCTCTCCACATTTAATCCCCACTAATTAATTGTTTCTTCCTATTGTATCCTCTGCCATTTACTGTTCAATTGTACAGATTTCCCTCTCCTCCTCTCAATAGTCAATAATTATAGGAGGTACTGGGGGAAATTTATTAAATTTAAGAAGAGAAAAATGAGAATCAAATTATAAATATTTCTACCATGTAAGATAAAGATATGGAACATCAATTCGTTGAATTAGTTGTGGAT
>CAIGRR010102729.1:0-13861 GCA_903798365.1 Fraxinus sp. 1973-6204 | reverse complement strand
CAATTGGGACATAAAGTGACTAACTACAGTGTTATCTATCTTTACAATAAATGGAGACCCAAGAAAATAGTGACGCCATCCTCTAAGGTAATGGATTACCGCCAACAACTCATTTTCGTGCACCGAGTAACGACGTTCTACTTGGTTCAGCTTTCAGCTTTTATATGCTACCGAATGTCCTCTTGCATAAGGACTCCATATGCTATCGGATGTCCTCTTGCATAAGGACTCCACCAGTGCAAAATCTAAAGTATCAAATGCACTTCAAATGGTTTAGTCATATCCGGTTAGGCTAACACCGGGTTCGTCCACATTGATTTTTTCAACTCTTCGAAAGCATTTTAACATTGGGATGATCAGTCCCAATCCTTATCCTTCTTTGTCAATTCGGTAAGTAGTAGTGCAATTTCTGAGTACTCTTTCACAAATCTTCGATAGTAATTGCATAACCCGAGAAATGAATACACATCGTGGACATTCTTTTGTGGTTGCCAATCTTTGATGGTTGTAACCTTCTTCAAATCCATGCGTATTTTACATTGTTCAATGATGTGGCCCAAGAAGCTGATAGACGTCTGAGCAAATGAGCATTTAGACGGTTTGTCATAGAGTTCATTCTCTCATAGCCGATTGAAAACCTGTCTAACATATTGCACATGTTACTCCAATGTCTCGCTATAGATTACTATATCGTCCAGGTACACCACCACAACATCATCCAACAACCTGTGAAGTACCTGATTCATCATCGTACAAAATGCTGCTGGAACATTTGCTAAGCCAAAATGCATCACCTTCAATTCAAATGCTCCATATCTTGTTACCATCATAGTCCTTGCTTCATCTCCCTCTTTGATTCGAACTTGCCAGTATCCGGACCTGAGATCAATCTTTGTATAGTATCTCGTCCGGCTTAGTCAGTTGAAGCAATCTGCGACCTGCAGAATAGGATAGCTATTCTTCACAGTGATCTTGTCAAGGCTCGATAGCACATTACATTCTAAGAGAACCATCGGTCTTTTTTTGAAACAATAATTGAGCTCCATATGGTGATTTTGTAGGCACGATAATCCCACTTTCCAACATTTTCCCCAATTGTTTCCAAAACTCTTCAAGCTCAAGCTGAGACATATGGTAGGGTGCCTTGGCGATAGGTTTGGCATCTGGAATAAGTTCAATCTCATGATCAATCGCCTTTCTCGGTGGCAATTTCTTTGGTAACCTATCCAGCATGATGTCCTCAAATTTCTTAATAAGCCTTTTGAGATTTTGGAATAGGGCCAATCGCCTCTTTGATCTCATCTAATCGAAGAGTGCACAAAAATGAAGGTTCATTTTTTTGGAAATCCTTACCAAATTGCATGGTCGAGACTCTTCTCACCCATCTTCCCAGCATGTGTAGTAATGACTCACGGTTTACTATCCATCATCATTAATAAATCGAAATATGGCAACAATGTTGTCTTAGTATCCCGAAGAAATTTCAATCCCAAAATAAGCTTGAAGTTATCCATCTGAACTGCAAACAAGTTTGTCCTTTCCTCGAAAGGACTTGCTTAGAGCAACACAGATTTTGCTACTCCAACTTTTACTTGAGCAGCGAAGTTGATTGCTTTGACCTTTACCACTACCTTTTCCAGAACAAGTCTGAGTCGCTCCACTTTAGTACTTGTGAGGTAGTTGTGGGTAGCACCAGTATCTACCATAGCCCTGATTGACTTTTCATTGATCTTCGCATCAATTTACATTAGGCCGTTGGCCCTACAAATGCAAGCATTCAGTTCTTCCATCTTTACCTCTTTCGAGGGAACATCATCATTTTCAATAGTTTGGTGCGATAGTGTATTGTACCGATGTGAGAATGCGCCAATTACATCCTTATCCTCTTCGGAGTTAGTCTTACCATGACAGCTTGATTTTGGGCCATCTTGCTTTGAACTTATTCCGTCACTCACTAGTTGACTATATGTATTCACCATTCATTTCTGAGGACACCCAGCCACCCGATGGGGTCATTCACATAAAAAGCACATCAATTTAGGAGTGACTCAGATCTGCCATCCATTGCTTTTCCTTTATTCCAATTGTTAGTGCTACTACCGTTATAGTTTCCCTGATGGCTGTTTTGATAGTTTCCCTACAAGTTACTCTAACTGGGGCCTTGATAGGATCATCCCTTATTATGAGAGTAACGCTCTCCCCCATTTGAGTTTGAATTGGGTCTGTAAGGTCCGCTTCTACCTCCAATAGCTTGACTATTCTTCGAAATCCGATCTTTTCTCGATTCTGATTGATAGTCACTTAAACATTCAGCGACTCCCATGGCCGCGCTCAAATCAGTAACCTTCTGTCTCTAAAGTTCCGTGCGTGTCAACGGTTTAAACCCTTTTATGAAGGTGAATAGCTAATCATTTTCCAACATATCTTGAATATTCAGCATANTCCCATGGCCGCGCTCAAATCAGTAACCTTCTGTCTCTAAAGTTCCGTGCGTGTCAACGGTTTAAACCCTTTTATGAAGGTGAATAGCTAATCATTTTCCAACATATCTTGAATATTCAGCATATGTCCTGAAAAGGCTTTCACATACTCCCTGATGGAGCTTGTAAGTTTAAGTTCTTGTAATGGCTGTCGTGCCTGATATTCCACATTTTCTGAGAAAAACTGTGATTTGATCGCTTCTTTAAGGAGATCCCAAGAATCTATTCGAACCTTATTGGCCTGAATATCAGCATACTTTGTCCGCCACCATAGTTTTTCATTTCCACCAAGATACATGGTAGCTGTTGTAACCTTTCTTGCTTCGTCTTCGATCGAAGTCGCAAGAAAGTATTGTTTCATATCAAACAAGAATTTCTTGAATTCTTTTGTATCGTGTGCCCCTTCGTAGGTACACGATTCCAGAATTCTGAGCCTGGGAACATACTGTTGTGCAGGGGCTTGCCCATTGCCAATCCCACATTAAAGTACTCGTAATTGAGCTCTCAACGCTTCCACTTCATCTGCAGATCAGACATGATTGCAATAGCTTCAGTCATTAATGTACAAGCCTTTCGAACTTCAAACAATTGGACGTTTAATTCACGAATTTCTGTCTTTGTCACCTCGACTTTTTCCTCGATGCCCTCCACGACATAGCACAATGTAGCAACTGTCACCTCAACCATATCCACACGCTGTTTCGTATTTCTACTTTGAGGACCTATGACTTTTGTGGTGTTTGATGTAATTGGATCCATAGCTTTCTTATCGAGGGTCGTGAGCTGCAACTCAGATACCAACTTTCACGGGGTACCTTTCTTCTTGACACAGAAAGGGACACCGAGTGGCGGTAGTTTGCTCCTCTAGACTACCTACCGTCTTTTCTTGATCGTTTCACGACGAAAGAAAATTTAATTACAATTTGTAGAAAGTTTGCATTGAAAGTAAATCAATTATTGATTGATGAAAGCGAAAATTACGATTGATGAAAGCAGAAAATTACAATAGCTGGTGCGGGAATGAACACTAGTAAGTTTGAAAGATTTTTGAATGAGTAATATCCCCTATAATAGTTTGCGGAACAAAAAACCTAACTGATAGGAGTAGACATTTAAATGACGAGTAATCATACTAAACGTTTACCAATATCAGATCTATTTTACAATTGAAATAAACAATTAAAATGGAAATGAAATTACAACTCAAACTGAACTAATGTTTACAATGAGCGGTCGAAGTTGGGAAAACTGCGACTGCATTGGGTCAAGGGGCTAAGTAAAGCTGCAGTCCTTGACACATAGACTGCTTTACTCGTTTTGAGCCAAGCCATGGGCCGAACCGAGTTCACATTATTATTTACAAGTTGAGGGCATATGCAAGCTAGCTCGTATGTGCTCATAGGTTAGTTCATATTTTTGCTTTAATTTTGGACTAGTTTTAACTCATTTTTTGCTTAATTTATTACTTTATTGAAAAAAAAAATCTAGTCGTCTCATGGGCAGCTCGGCTTGTGAAGCCCACGAGCTTCAAGCCGAGCCGAGGCAAGCCCATATTTTGATCACAAGCCGAACTCGTGGTTGTAAGGGAAGAGCCGACTCGACTGGCCCATTGCAACCCATCTCACTAAGCAATTCTTTGCTACATAGGGCTTGTACATGCAATTTCCTGAAGCTTTTACATCTCACTTTTAGTGTTTCATAGTTACATAGTGCGAACTCTGGCCTCTTGTACATGAACTTCTCATGTATGGGATTAGGTTTTAGGCTTTATGCTCAATAGTGCACGTCTAAGTCTTGCTACGTCATGACTCAAGAGCGTAGACACTGCCAACTGAAGGTATATTTAACATTCAAATTGAGCTTACGTTCTTTGATTTATATAGTGGTTTTTGAGTATGGAGACGATTTATTTGCTATGTCGAGTCATTAAAATCCACTTGCTCCATGGGTATAATACAAACAGTTGAAGATCTTTTATGATACAATTGAGTTGAGATATGTTGTCTCTATTTGCCTTTATTCCTTGAGTGCACATGTTGCATTGACTTGGGCTCTTTAATGCTTATTAAATTATCTTGTTATTAGAAAAATCAAAATGAAACACGACTTTAACTACATTTATATTATTAACTAAATTAAGGTTTAAGTAGGGCAATGTTATCTACTAAGAGAAGTTGTAAAAGTTTTGTACATACGAGGCATTTGAATTGAAGATAGGAAGAGATAGTTAGGTAACAGTAGTAATAATCTTCAATATATAACAAGATGTTATAAATTAGATAGATAAAAGAAGAAAATATAAAAATCAATAAACTTATATTTATTTTATTGAGAACTAAAACCTTTATTTATATGGAAGGATTACGACTGTAAAGAATATAATAGTCATAGTAACTGTAGGATACAACGACCTTTCACTTATTAGTGAGTACTTTACAAGTGTGGTTGTTGGAGAAACATTCAATTAACAATTTTACTTTTATTTAATTTTTTTGTCAACAACACCTTTAATTGTGATTTGTGAATATGCTATAATATTGTTAATAATCAATTATCATACCAACAAAAATTCTATATAAATCAAACTCCATTTAATTATAAATTGCACTGTTTTAGCATTAAAGTACTGAAAATTTTATGTCAATCAAATTAAGTTGTCATTTATCAATAGAACTTATTTTAAATAGTAAAATAATCTAACTCATTAATAAGTCTCTAGATTCTGTCTAATAATAATTTATATATTAATTAAAGGTTGTAGCATATGCATCTACTTTGGAAGAGTAATGTTATTTAGTCCTATTAAGGTTATAATTCCAATTTAAGTGACGTTAATGTGACATTAAATGATATATAAAATTAAATAAGTTATTTAATTTCACATTTAATTTAACTATCATCTTGCGCCACATAAACTGAAATTGTAACCCCATGGAATTACACAACATTACTCATTTTGGAATGATGGTAAAAAATCTAAAGACTCTACAACTCTTTCTATGCATATTTGAATTGGAATTTGTTACACATCACAATATTCTAATTCGAAAACTCCATCTATTGCTCTTACATTAATCAAATGATTTAATAAAGTGCTTGTCTGGTTCCAATTAAAATCAGCAGAAATGGCTTTTTTTGACCGTTATATTCAAACAAGTGGGGCACATTGTCTCACAATTGGGTCAAAAAATGTAGGCTACATCGGTCCATATTGCAATTGAAAGCAAAAACAGACAAGCCCAAAATAAATCAATTTATTGTTGGGCAAAACACTAGTTACACCACAATACTCCCTTTTATGCGAAGTTTTTAAACTTCCTTTTGAAACTGGGTTCAAGAAAAGAAAAATAAGGATCCATTTGTTCTTTCAATTTATACAATCGAATGTGGCCTATTGGCTCGGATGAACTTTATATATTCACAGAAAAATTTCCAGTCTTGCTCTGCATTGTCCCGACTTGAATGGGGTGGGAATCTCTTGTAAGAGGTATTCTATATCCTCATAAATGGATATAAGGGAAAAAAGAAGAAAAGAAAACACTCTTTCGATGAATCAAGAAATTAAAAAATTGTGGTCAAAACAACAATAATTGAAGCCTCACAACTCCAATATATAAAAAGCTGTTATAAAATAGAGAGAAAAAGAGAAGAAAGTGGCCTTATATTTATAGGGAATAATTAAGAATATAATTGATACAATAGTCATTTATAAATACTATTTTATTTAAAATACTACCTTTGAATGACTATTTACACAACTGTTTGGAGTAATAAAATGTTGTCCGTTAAAATATTGTCAAGAAAACGCAATGGGATAAATCTTGAGCGAAGGAAAAAGAATACAATTGCTCCCCCTATCAATAAATGAAATTTCTTGTATTGAATCATCCATTTCATGTACGCCAATGTCTTCAATATCGCAATTTCTGGTCAAATGTGTCTCATGTTGTCTTGTATAGTCTTCAAACACTATCGTCTTCATAGATGATATTTATCAATCTTTTTTTTTTTTGTCTTTAATTAGTATGATGATCTGTTGAAAAATAGATTGTGTTGTTGATCTATTTGAAAGTCGTATGTAATATATAACATATAAGAATATTATTTTGAGGGTAAATGTATTGTAGGTTATGGATATCATTACACGGATAAATGCACCGTTAAAAGTTTATTAAGAAAAATCGTGCAAAAAGAATTTTAATGAAGGAAAAATGGTACATTATTATTTTGAGTACGTTACAAAAGTTTCCTTATTGAAAATGTTGCTAAGAAAATCCAATGAGACAAGACCATGGTCAAAAGAAAAATAGTACAATACGTATTTACTCCCCCTCACAGTGATATCACTTGAATTATATACTTCAAGCATAAAATCCTTCAAAAATAGTATCAAAACCATATAAGATATATAATATCATTTATTATATGCATATTAAATTTCATGCGTTTCTAGTCTAACAAGTACAGACTTGTGATTGCATTCACAACTTAATAATTTATTTATTTACACAATTATTTGCGAGATTTATTATGTTAAGAGCCGTACATTATATATTACGACTTTATTTTTATTTTTTTTCATTTCGCATAAGTATACACCTTTATTTTTTGGATTATAAATTCATAAATTTCAGGTTTCTCTAGTAAATTCAATTTTGCTAGGATTGCGTCCATTTATTTAACCAATCATTTCTTTTATCGTTATGATTTGACAAATTTATTTCGATATCTTAGTCTTTATGATATGAAGTAGTATATCATGTACAAAAGTATTGTCACAACTTTTTTTTCGATTCTATTTCTTTTTTATAATGATATAACGTAATGAAAGATCTCTATTTTGAATATTTATAATATTTGAACCTCTTCTTGGGTTTTATAATTAATTATATTTATATGTTCTCGTAGAATATATGTCTTTTAAGTGGGACTATCTTTCTTGGGTTTTGGAGATTTTTTCTTAGAATCGAACGTATTCACTCTTTAGACGTGCCATAGATATATCCAATATAATGTCACTTTAATTCAAGTTAGAGTATTTAAAAATGGTGTGTGAGATATTGTTAATCTCTTATGTTAGTGAATCTATCTAAATAAATTATTTTTTGAATTTCTAATTCAGATTATCTTTACAATGATCTAAATTATCATTTTCTTATTTTTCCCTAATACTGAGAAAATTGTTCATTCAAATTAACAATCGGTAAACCATATTATAATATCACCATTTAAGACTTGAGATACTGTATAAGGGTTCATATTACATATTTGTTCTCAACATTCTTTATTTTCACTCTCAATGTATTGTGATGGATCAATTGCACGTATATTGCACCATGAAAATAATTAGATTAAAAAACTTAGCTTTAACCATAAGCCAACTATAGCCAAAAAAAAAAAAAAAAAACTTTGATATTGACATGATGCTAATAGCATTCCCTAGACAGAATTGAGAAGTATTTTGTTTTCAATAGTAATGATTTAGACATTAATTAAAAGCATTTAACAAACATTAGTGCTAAAATATTTATCATCATCTGAAATAATACTTGTTAAAATATTGAGATTTATGTTCTCTAGCATTAACAAGGCATATCATTTTAATTGTACAATTTGAAAATTATGCTCATAATTTAAAATTTGAGCATTAATTTTATAAACTTCAAGTTGCTAATACCTTGCTATCAATCTAGTAGATGTATTGTATCTATTATATACAAATAATATCTAGACAGTCCACATGGAGAGTGAAGAGGCATGCATCACCCAATTAATTTTCAAGATTTTAGGTATACATATCCAACTTTAACTAGTAATGATTGATGAACTATTTTCAATACAGAGAACAAGTATTATATGTAAATTCAGATCGAAGAGTTTTCTAATTTTTCATTGCACGTGCATTCAAATTCTCAATAAAAAAGTTTTATTTCGCATCATTGTTGAGTCGAGATGGTCTGATCGGCCATGTCAAATAATAAGATGAAATTGAGCTTCTGACTTAGTATATGATGTTCTTCAATTATACTCGTACTAGTATAATGTACTAATTATAATACATTTTAAAAATTTTATAATGTTCTTTTATATTAATGGAAAGCAAAATATTTACAATTGTAAATGTCTCTTCATATTACAGAATATTGACTTTTATGGAATCTTAAATAAGATTTGCATAATTTCATATATTGCTAACATTAGTTTTTACGATTATCTCAAAATACGTTCTTTTTAGAAGATTAAATGTGATATTCTTCTGAAATATTGACCAATATGAATACATTCTATTTCAGGAACAATATTGTTGCAATATTCTTTTAAAATATTTATAGATTCGTGAAGATATGATTCTACCAGAATTTCATATAATTTTCATATATATTGTACCTCGAAATCGAATCGTATAATTTTTTTGAGACGTGCTACTTTTAGATCATGAAAAAAAAATTATTATCATAATTTTCATATTTTACTATTGTTTCTTCAAGAGTAATAAATCATTATTCTGTTGGAATATTGAAATTATAGCCCTTGATTGATTCCAATATTCTTTTTCAAAATATATTTTTCTCTCTTTTTATTTTCACTATACATTCTTCATTAAATAATATTATACTGAAATACGCAAATTTTCTTTATTTTTTAACCACACATTTTCTATTAATTTACTATTTAAAAATATATTATACACCAAAAATGAGGATCAAATAGGCCCATAGTGTCATTCTTTTCAGGATCAAGTAATATTATTTTAAAATATTAATCTAATATTTTGCTACTTTGAGAGCAATAACACATTATTGTTAAAAATATTAAATTATGTAAGAATTTACTCATCAAGAGCATAAAATATAATATATGTTAAATTTTATAATATTACCTTATTCCAGAGTAAGTAATATTCTAATGCAATATTGATATTTATAGTAATAGGATTGTGCTGTTTCAGGAGCAATAACATGATACATATCAGTTTAAGAAGATAAAAAGAACATCTAAAAATTGATTGAATTCACAAATGACCAACATCAATTTAAGGTATTAATTGATGAAATAATTTATTTGACAAACTATATTAAAATGATTAATCAGTTTGATATATGATAATTATAAAATCATAAATGACATAGCTAACTGCTTACAACGCACCAATAAACATACAAATTGTTACCAAACTTGTGACTGCAATAAATGGACGTGATTATTTGTGATACGAAGATGAATTGAAATTGGAATCTCTTTTGGAGTACAGTGAAGTAATTCTCCCCTTTTTTTCTTGCAAGAAATTGCCTTTCCAATCTCAACATGGTTAGAGATTTATGAGTAGAAAGAAGAATAAATTTTGAAGATTAAAACCAAGATTTTTACTAGATTTCAATAAGAATTAAAATGTGTGATTAAAAAGTTGTGAATTCTATAAAATATATAATTAAAATTAATTATTAATTTTAACTTATATTAAAATTTAAATTTGAATCCCCATTAAATCTGGGCTAAATAATTAATAGTCAATACTATCTTATAAGAATTGCTGAATTACAGTGGAATAATGGGGTGTGGATGAAGACATTATTGTGCTTTATTGCCATGGGGTCCATATTACACTCATTTTGGGATTTTATAACATAATACTGTTATGTTTGGCTTCGGTCCGGTGCTATTCATTTTGATCCATTTTTTGAGATTGAGAATTTAATATAGGCTGAAAAGCGTATTACCTAGGACTGCACAAAAAAAATCGTGAAATCGTAAATCGAACCGAAATCGTTAGTTTAAAATCATTGGTTCGGATCCATGTGGACCTGCATTTTTTTTCCCCTAAAACCGAACCAAACCGTTTTAAAATGGTTTGATTTAAGTTTCAATTTCCAAAAACCGCACAAAATTGAATTGAACCGTTTTTTAATTTTTTTATTAAAAATTTAATTTTATTAATTTACAAATTTTAAAGTTTTCACTTTTTAGAAAAAAATATATCAATTTAGCACAAATTACAACCAACTCATTAAAATAATCATATAAAGTTAATTAAGTTCATCATTATTGA
Organism: Fraxinus sp. 1973-6204; assembly: GCA_903798365.1. Classification (NCBI taxonomy): domain Eukaryota; kingdom Viridiplantae; phylum Streptophyta; class Magnoliopsida; order Lamiales; family Oleaceae; genus Fraxinus; species Fraxinus sp. 1973-6204. The sequence goes on along the minus strand of CAIGRR010102729.1, from coordinate 3,334 downwards.
CCAATAATTTTATAAGTCCACAACACACGTCCTGACCCGATATCTAATCTAAACTAAAATTAATCCCAAATCTTATGAGTAAAAAAAATATTTATTTTCAACAATCCAATCATAAGTTAACAAAACTATGACAGCAAATCACATCCACAACTTCAGAGCCCTAACGTAAACTCTCATTTCTTAAACATTTGACGCTTGCTAGTCAGTATTGAACGAAATGTGATTCTCAATTACAAATCGCTAGTCACCTTTTACTTGTTAGTCTGCTAATTTCTACCTAAATAACCTCTTTCTCTCTTAATAAGTCTTAGATTCTCATTCAAGTAATTTTTTTTTTCTTTGTTCTTTCTTTTATTTGTTGTTTTTGAACTTACTATACACCCGTGAGTTGTGATTTGGATTTAAAAAAATGACTTTGTGTGCTTAGGTGAATAATGAATTTGTTTGTGATTTAGAAAGAACGAATGATAGAGCGTATTGATTGTGTGAAAATGTTAAAGTTCCCTAACTAGTACTATTGCATTCTATTTTTTTAAAGTCTATTAGGTCAATCTCCAATAAACCTGAATTCTCTCATTCTTTGTACATTTAAACATATAATGTTCAGTCCCTATTTTTTATCTCACTTGTAGGACAAATGGATAAAAAAAATGACTTTGTGTGCTTAGGTGATTAATGAATTTGTTTGTGATTTAGAAAGAACGAATGATAGAGCGTATTGATTGTGTGAAAATGTTAAAGTTCCCTAACTAGTACTATTGCATTCTATTTTTTTAAAGTCTATTAGGTCAATCTCCAATAAACCTGAATTCTCTCATTCTTTGTACATTTAAACATATAATGTTCAGTCCCTATTTTTTATCTCACTTGTAGGACAAATGGATAAAAAAAATGACTTTGCGTGCTTAGGTGATTAATGAATTTGTTTGTGATTTAGAAAGAACGAATAATAGAGCGTATTGATTGTGTGAAAATGTTAAAGTTCCCTAACTGGTACTATTACATTCTGCTTTTTTAAAGTCATTAGGTCAATCTCCAATAAACCTGAATTCTATCATTCTTTGTACATTTAAACATATAATGTTCACTCCTTATTTTTCATCTCACTAGTAGGACAAATGGATAAAAAAAAAAAAATGATTTTGTGTGCTTAGGTGATTAATGAATTTGTTTGGGATTTAGAAAGAACGAATGATAGAGCGTATTGATTGTGTGAAAATGTTAAAGTTCCCTAATTAGTACTATTACATTCTGCTTTTTTAAAAGTCGTTAGGTCAATCTCCAATAAACCTGAATTCTATCATTTTTTGTACATTTAAACATATAATGTTCACTCCTTATTTTTCATCTCACTAGTAGGACAAATGGAATTTTAACCAAACTATTACAATAAAATGTGACTGTCTTTATCAACTGCTATATGACAATATGAAAGGCAGACAAGAAAAGATAAATAAAAAGGAAGAAATATATATTCATTCTATTAATATTTTTTAGCAACTAACTTTAAAAATAATTTATTCACGAGTTTCGTAGGAAAGATGAATGTAATTTAATATTATTAGTTTTCGTTTAAACTTATATGTTAACTTATTTTAAATATATTATAATAATATCGATAGGTAAACCGCAGATTAAAATCAAACCAACCCGCAAATTATGGTTTGATTTGGTTCGAAAAATAAAATGGTTTAGTTTGAAAAAATTCAAACCACATAAAATTGTTTGAGTTAAAAATATGGCACAAACCGTTCATACCGAACCACGTTCACCCCTAGTATTATCCCATCTTTAAGATGCATTGTGCAAACTCTATAGCTTTTGGAATTTGCGAAAACGTCCGTTTATAAAACTTGGAGTGCGGAAAACAATCTTTGAAGTGCGATTCACCTTCTACTGTCCGATTTCGTTAGTTTAATCGTTAAAAACAGTAAAAATTGTTAAAATTAAGAGTAAATAATTGCAGGTTCAATCCCAATTTTTTAATTTTTTTACAAATTATACCAAATTTTTTTTATACGAGCCATCTATAATTCCAAACATGTAAAACTTTATTATCTAAAAGATAGGAATAATGCGTTATTTAGTCTTTATATAATAACTCAAAAAGGCCACATGTATTTCATGTATTCAAACAATTTGGTGAGATCATTGGCAATTTATTTGCCACTTCTACATCGTCCAAAAGTACAAAACTATGAAGAAAAATTATACACACGTGGCACGTTAATATATTTTCATCAATTAATTATATTTGCCCTTCTTTGATTTAGAAAAAAGCTTAAATTTTTAATAGATACTAATAAAATGTGTATTTTAAAAATTATAAATCTCATAAAATGTGTGGATAAAATTTAGAAAAAATTGCACCATGTTGCTTTTGTATTGGCATTTACAAAAATGTCATCTTTTAATAATTTTGGTAAAAATGTTAACTCGAAAACTTAAATCCTACGTGTGTCTTTAATTAATGTTGATTTCACAAGATGAAAAAAGTTATACAAAATAGTAGATAAATATCAAACAAAACCTATAAAAGTCACACCCCACACCCTAACCCCCACAATTTAAACCAAACCCTAATCCCTAAAATCGTTTCATTTCTTCTTCCCAAAAATCCATGAAAGTGAATTTCCCAATTTGTGAAGGCAAACCAAACAAACTCAACAAGGCGATTCTTCCCAATTTTTGAAGGAATGGAAGAGTGATAATGCTTCTTGCTACAGTGAACACATTTTGTTTTTCGTACTAACTTGAGTTTCTATCTCTACTATGTAGGAGAAATGTGAAATGGAGGGCACCAAGAGAAACTATAATCCCAAATTTAATTCTCCCAATGGGTAGTTATGAAGTTAAAATCGATAACTATTAAATGATACTCTCTATAAGCATGCTTTGGACCTTTGTATTCTTTGTTTACACTCTATAGAACAGAACATGTGCCAATTTAGGTTTATTTATTATAACAAAACAATTTTCTTTTATAAGGATATAATTTTCTTGAATTTAATTCAAGATTGTTTAGAGAATAAACTCTGAAGTATGCTGATACAATTTGTTTCTTAGATGATTAGAGTCTGAAGTATGCTGATTAAAGTGTTGTTCTCAGTGTTGGAAATGAGTATTAATGGTATAGTCAAGTGCTTCCTCCTTTAGGCCTTCTCTCTTATTCTCTTTAGGTACCTCTCCTCACTTTTGAGAGAATAATATTGACAAATATCCAATCATTGAAAAATGTGCCTTAAAGGGCATATTTATAACCCACAATTAGAGTTTCTTATTTGCACAATTTTCTTTGGACTTTATTGTGATTTTATTGTAGTAGAACAATTAA
>CAIGRR010102710.1:0-13725 GCA_903798365.1 Fraxinus sp. 1973-6204 | reverse complement strand
TTTTGGCATGAATGGATGTAGCACAGGATTGTGTGTGTTAAGATTATCAAATCGAGGATTGTGTTTAATATTAGATGGTAATACAGGTGATTTTCTGACTTTAAGTGGAAACGAGAATTGATTTATGCTCCGCAGAAGCGCATACACACACACAAGGCAAAAAGGTAACTGAAAATCCATTTGCAACTACGATACAAGAACATAGTGTTTGTGATATAGCAGTGTTTGAATGTCTACATAAATTTGATAGGGAACTCATTGTGTATCATTTGATGTTATGATCAATGAGTATGTTACTCACGAGTATTTTCATGTGCACGCACGACATACGCCCATGTTTGAAAATCTAGCATGCACAACATGTATTGTAAAATTGAGCTTTCCTCATATAATATTTTATTGACTACTACTAGGGCATCGAGGCATGTGAGACATGCTTATGTGATATGTTTTGGCATCGCGGGTGATATTTCCTAGTTGATTGCAAATGTAGATATGGGATGGGCCTTTGGTAATCACAGGAGGGTGGACTACTCGACTATGCCCTTTGTGATACTTTGATTATAGGCGCTGCTGGGTAGGATACTTCTAGGGTGATCATAGGGACAGTTATGTAGTTCTTGCATTGTAGGTAAGCAAGGAACCTCCTAGGAGACATGGCTGGTTGTGGAGCTCTTACGGGATTCTGAAGTTTGATACACATGAATGACGACTTGTAAGGTTATTTTGTGGACTCCAGTTGTATTATATTTTGGGGATTCTGTATGACTTTTGAAATGGCATGTATATACTTTTACAACCTTAGGATAAATATGTTGGGCTATGGTTTTATGATCTTTGATTTTGGATATACTTTCGTAGATGCTTTCATTTTATTAACACAAAAAAGAGTGTGGGTAAATCTGGATATCTAGGTTAAGTAATCAATTGTATTTCTACAATGGTTAGCATATTATGTGAATGGGGTATGACAACTAGACAACATTCTTTTACTACTATCGAGGAAGTGTCAACCCAAGAGACCCTATATGGCTGAGGGTGAGGAACTAGTTTCAACCAAGGCGGGATACGGTAGCATTTGAAATGGCATTAATGCAACTATCACTATCCAAAATGACTTTACAACCCTTATTATTGATCTTGATGTAGGTGTGGAACCAATCATCAGCATTTTTGGGTTGAATCAGGGTACAATGTACAACACCTAATCTAGACGTATCTGGAATGAGGCATCCTGACCCTTGATCCACGGGGAGGGTCCGAATACAACCTAAGAAAGTATCTTCATTATCATCCAAGTCCTCAAACTTTCAAACTTAAGCTCATAAACTTGATTCTCAAACGGGTCATCCACTACACCCTCACGTTCCTCCATAACTATGACTCTACCAGGACAGTTAGAGAAAATGTGACCGAAACCTTTATAGTTAAAGTATTGCAAGCAAGAGGACGTCCTTGGAACTTCAAGACCTTTACCTTTATTTTCCCCTACAAGAGGAATGTTAGATGGAGAGGCGCTAGGATAGACTTAGGGGGAGGAGCATGAGCTGAAGAGATAGGGGTACGGTTGTCACCACGATTTCTATACAGAACCCTAGTAACTAACTCATAATCTCGGACCAAAAAATAAGCGTGGTCAAAAGTACTAACACCTCGAAAGACAAGCTTACATTTAAGATCATGTCCTTGCCTAAACCTATTTAAGGTCAGGATTTGATCCTCAATGACCTAACATCTCATTCAAAATTCATCAAACTGAGTGACGTACTCAGTTACTAGTTAACTGCCTTGTGTAAGAGCATTTCATTGATCAAACAAATTACCTTGGGATAAGTACTTCTCTTGAAGTCGATGCTTCATTTCATCCCAACCACCAACAGAGGGATCACAACTTCTCTCAAGGAGTTCCTCAATACTTTCCCAAAAGAAATGAGCAATGCCAGTTAATTTCAAACTAGCAAATTGAACTCTCCAATCTTCTGGGACCCTATATCAAGCAAGGAAATAATCCATATCTCGAACACATTAAGTAAATACTCTGGGGTCTAAGCAACCTCAAAGGTTGGGACATCCAATTTAATGTTTCTAAAGAAAAGTTCATCGTGGCGAGGAAGAGATTGAGTATCGTGACGATAATGTTCTTGCTCCCGTTCACGAATTTGATGTCCATCCCTACAGTTATGTCTTGCGTGTTTTCGGCTACCTTGGGGACGGTGATGATGCCTTTTACTGGACGCCTAAAAGTTTTCAGCTTCAGTAGAATATGGGGTTTGCTCAAAGGTGCTCAACCTAGCAGCTAAGTCTCTATTCTCTTCACAAGTAGCAGCTATCTCAGTATGGACAACCACTAATTGAGTTTGTAACTATTGTTGGTTAGTGACAAGTTGTGCTAATTGTTAGGTGTATATGACAACATGACCACTATGCAACTGTATACAATGTACTATTAGCTAAATGAAGTGCACAGGGACTAGATATGACAAGACGATCACTACACAATTGCATGCAATGTACTATAAGCTAATGAAGTGTATGGAGAGATCAATAAACAACTCGTTTAAGAAATGAAAATAACAACCTGATCAACACCTTTTTTCTTGGATTATGTAAATCCAAATATGTCAAGCTAAGAATGCTGATCTATGTAAAATAATAAAGCAAATGTCAAATACTAATTAGCAACTTAATCACGTAAAATAAGTAGGGGCCTAGTCTTCCAGCAACAGTTTTGAAATGTAAAAGTGTTATTTTTTCAAATATTGATATTCTGAAATATTTACCTCAAGTGGTGGATGCTGTAGATTCCGATACGTTTAAGCTTTAAATCTTTTTATTTGGAGTTCAAATGGCTCTTTGAAATATGAATAAGAGATTTTTTTCTTCAAAATAAAATATTTAATGGTAAAAACATCTTTGGAATATTCATATATTTCATATGATCCCGATTGCTTGATTTTTGGTGGTGATATTCTTTGCTAGTTTATCTATCAAATATTGATATGTACCATTCCCCCCAAGTTGAAATATTACTCTTAGATCATCATTGCTAACACCAAAATAAACTAAATATGCAAGTAAAGTTCAAACAACGTTCATAGGAGTCCCCAATTTCTCCCCCCAAAAGTCACTTGCCCCTACATTCTAAAATTCACCTTATCCATCTACGTCCATTTCTAAGAAGTTTGATACATAATAAAAAAATAGCTCTCGTAATTTATACAAGTTCAAGGCAGTTTATGTCTAATTCATATGAGTATCCAAGAGAACTTTGATTGTCATCATTCAATGATTATTTCCAACGTTGGTCCTAGATAAAACGATTTATACTGTGATTCAACCAAGTAAATGAAAGATAAACAAAGTAAATTGCAAGAAAAGTAAGAATACGAAGATTTTTCGGCCCAGGGCCCCAGAGGTTCGACGACCAATTTTAATGTCTAATCCCCCGTTAAGAATCCGTTAGGATATTGCTCGAATCCACTAGAATAGCCTAAAATCAGGCAAGAAACATGATTACAAAAGAACACCGAATGCTCTGCCTCAAACACAAATATAACCTACAAAATTAGAACACAATCTGACTAAGAGATTGATCTAATCTCTTTCTTTCTCACTAATGTGATTTCACTCAGAAATTTACAGATTATTCATACAAAGAATATCACAGTCGAGAGAGAAAAAGAGAACTAGGGTTACACCAAAAGACGATTCGTCTGCCCAAATAGTCAACCTTCCAATTTATAAGAAACAACCAAATAATAAAGATCCAACGGTTGTCAATATGCTAAGTGTAGATAATCCAATAAAACTCGTATTTATTCAAACACGATTTTAACAATTCTGGAACCTTCAACTTATTGGGCCGAGTCGAGCTAATGGGACCATTATTAGTAGAATTGGGCTCACAATTGCAAATAAACACGATTTTAACAATTTTGAAACCTTCAATTTATTGGGCCGGGTCCAGTTAACTGGACCATTATTAGCAGACTTGGGCTTACAATTGCAGTGCCCCATCTTTACAATCTCCACCTTGCTGAATTTGAGACCATCTCTAAGTGGATTCTAACAAGAGACTAACTTCATTTTCTCTTATTACCTGTTAAAAAAAATGTTTGAAAACCTCAAGATTCAACAATCTTAAAGAAGCAATCTTACAGGAAGTAGCAATGGCTGAAGTCCCATTATCATGATTTGATCTACTTCCTAAGTCATTAGCTTTCTTGAAACAATCTTTTATTAGCTATCCAGTTTTGCCGCAATAGTAACACTTCTTGTTCTTAGCTTTTCCTTTATACATTTTCTTATCCTTCCCTTTAGTATTCCCCTATTTGTTCTTAGAATTTTATTTTATTTTTTATTTTTTATCTTTGTTGTAATTGGCTTGACTAAAATTACTCAAGCCTCTAGTAAGGAATTTAGGATTGGATAAGGCTTTCTCTACATAAAGAATATCCTTATGTTCAGATCTAAGTTCTAAGTTCCCTTTTCGTAAAGAATTATGGATAACCTCAACAATTAGGTCACTTCTACCATATTCTAAGGCATTTTTAATATCTTTATACTTATCACCAAGGGCATTAAGTAGACCAACTACCTTTTGATCATTTGAGATCTTTTCCCCACAGCTAATAAGGTTTTGAGTGATCCTATTAAACCTATCTATATTCTCTTCTAAGTCTGCACTAGGATCAAACTTATAACTGAAAAACTGTTACCAGAGAAAGCATTTATTAGGTAAAGATTTACTGACATATTGTTTCTATAAAGCTACTCATAACTCAGTAGCAGTTCCAATCTCTCGTATTTTCCTAATCACAGAATCAGATAGATGAAGGAACAGAGTAGTCCAGGCTAATTCATCTTGCTCAGTCTTCCTAACTTTAGGTAAGGTTTCTGGCCAAGATTCATCAATTGCTTTAGCACATTTTAATTGCATCAAAAGGGCTTTCATTTTCTAGATCCAGACACTAAAGTCCCCTTTGCCATCCCAATTTTGAACATCAAATTTAGTGGTCATACTGGGCAGAAGTGTAGCTATTGTATTCAACAAGATGGACAAATAAGAAAGTTGTAAAACAACAGTAAATATGTTAGATCTAATATTTTTCAAAACTGGAAGAACAAGAATAAATCGTATAAAAAACAATTCGAAGAATTACAGTTTTTGAAGAATTTCTCAATCTGATACCACTATTGGTCCAAAATAAAATGATTTATGCTGTTATTCAACCAAGTAAATGAAAGATAAACAAAGTAAATTGCGAGAAAAGTAAGAACACGAAGATTTTTCGGCCCAAGGCCCTGAAGGTTCAGCGACCACTTCTAATGCCTAATCCTTTCTTGAGCATCCGTTAGGATATTGCTTGAATCCACTAGAATAACCCAAAATCAGGCAAGAAATAGGATTACAAATGAACAACGAATGTTCTGCCTCAAACACAAACAACTCTCAAAATTACAACACAATCTTACTAAGAGTTTGATCTAATCTCTCTCTTTCTCACTAATATGATTTCCACCAGAAATTCACAGATTATTTACACAAAAAAATATCGCAGTCTAGAGAGAGAAAGAAGAGAACTAGGGTTACACCAGAAGACGATTCGTCTGCCCAGAAAGTCAACCTTCCAATTTATAAGAAACAGCCAAATAATGAAGATCCAATGGTTGTCAATATGCAAGTATAGATAATCCAACAAAATTGCCCCATGTTAAGATAAACCATGTTTATTCAAACACGATTTTAACAATTCTGGAACCTTCAACTTCTTGGACCGGTTCGAGTTAACTGGATAATCCAACAAAATCGCCCCACAAGTGTATATTATTGTTGCCATGTAATAAAGTGAATATTGTTCCTAGAGGACTTAGTATCTAATTTGTTTCCTAAGTATAAAGCTTTCAACTACTAAAAAGCTCTTATTAAATTCGATTAACACACTAAGAATTTGAATCCCCATGTATTCTTCCATTTAACAACAATTTAAGAAATTGACAACACTTGTTTAAACTCGACGATTAGCGTTCCTATTTTATTTAGTAATATCTCTCGAGTAATAATAAAAGTATCCATACATGAACCTACTACATCTCTATATAAAGATTGCAAATATATAAAAATGCATTTAATCATTAGAATATTCAATTGAATCATGCAAATCATAGTGTATATTTGTATCCTTAGCACATTCTACCACGATCGTAATCACGTGCTACAATCCATATATCTTCTCTTGAACAAAATACGAATCACTAACCTATTCGATTATGAATCAAATAATTGAAAGCATTATGCTAAACAAGTATTTAATGTCAAAATCTTGAAATTACAATTAAAATATCACAACATAAGTTTCCTCATCATTGTAGTGTCTAGAAAATTGGCTGAGCGTCATAAGATTACAAAATACATGATGGAATATTGAGACATCACCAAGATTTTAATTGTAGAGAAAAACGATAAAGTCTTGAACTCTTGAATTTTTTTAATGATTGTTGAATAATCTCTTTGTATCATTTTCTTCATCAAAGACCCAAGTAATGATCTTCAATTTGTGTAAGGTATGTATGTTGTGAGCTTCTTCTCTCTCGTATATTGAATGATTTACAGTCCCAGGTTAAAAATGAGCCTAAATTGTATTTCATGTAGAAGTTGAGTCGGATTAGGAAACATAATATTTTTTTTAATGCCTAGTAACACATGCAATCTCATGGTTAATTGGCTCCGATTGCATGATTGAAAATACGAAGTTCAACCCAAACTACACCTAGATGAGGGATGAATAGGAGATTATGCAAAATTAAATGTACTTACAATTAATTAATTATTTACTAGATGGTTAACCATGCAATTCAGATTTTCTTATGTTGAATTACCGCAATTATGAAAGCAATAAATAACACAGAATTGATCCCGAGAAACCTCAACTGGGTAAAAACTCCGGGTACTTTGCCAGTCAACAATCCACTATAAACAATTTATAACTTACAGTCTACCAGACTAGACGACGACACGTACTATCTGACCTCCTGACTGTAATTCCAATAGCTCACCTAGATTTTATGTTCCTGCACTAACTCCCAGCTGCAGTTTCCAAAACTCTCCTAGATTGCGCTCTCCTACAGCAACTCTCAACTTTGTGAAATCGTCTATCTCCTATGGATTAGTGAAGAACACAGCGTTCTTCAACGACTGAAACTCCAGTCACCTTTCATTGATCTTCAGAAAATCCTACAGATATGAAGGAAACAATAGTTTGGTATTTGGATTTAGAATTTTATGTTTCTCACCGCTAGACAAAATCACTATGTGAATAACGATGGTTGAAAGCTTCAGAGGATGAAGAGAATATGAAAACATGTGTTCTCTCAATGATAAACTTTGGAAAAAACCGTTCTGTAGTGTTTGGTATTTATAGATTAGGTTTTAGAATTGACTTGGGCCCGAAAAAAAGCTTTAAAAAATTCATTAAATTTTTTTTTGGATAACACTGTCACTCGAGCGAGGGATGAGCGACAGGTGTTGCTCGAGCGAAGGAGAGAGGACAGGCGGGCGACACAGTTCTGTTTCTGATGCTCGAGCCAAACCTCGATGGCAGTCTAGCGAAATCCCAATGCCGTTTTTTTCTTTCTTTCCCATTCTCGAACCCTAGGCCTAATATATCTTAATTTCATCTAATTACAAATTACTCCTTGACTTTTACAATATATCAAATTTAGTCCTTTTTAATCACAGATTTGTCAATTACATCATATACCTAACAATGATGATTTAGTTAAACTCCCTTGAATTAATTTTTACTACCTTACGATTGCGTGCTACCATCTTTACAATCGTAAGACTTTCCTTTTTTTTTTCTTGTTCATTTTTTTCCTTGAACTCCTTCAGTTCAGGTCGAGTCCCCTCTTATATGCTCCATGTATCCTTAAACTTCTAATTCTTCCCAATTTGATCCATGTCATCTACAATGATCAAACCTTGGCTGGTAATATACGTCCCATTCCCGGAGAGTTGATGATATTCTCTCTAAAGTCTTAGATCATCATTGCCACTACCAAAATAAACTAAAAATTCAATAAGTTTAAACAACATTCATTGAAAGTCCATAGTTTCTCCTCCGAAAATGTCACTTGCTACCACATTGTAAAATGCACTTAACCCATTTTCATCCATGTCTGAGAAGTTTGATACATAGTCAAAAAGCCTCCCGTACTTTATACATGCTCGACTAGGTTGAAGGTTAGTGTTTATGGAGTAGCTAACAAAATTCAGGTAGTCATTCACTGACAATTTTTCTAGATGGTAGTCTGATCAGGAGCAGATTTTTTTTAGCTGGTCTTTGGCATGCCTATACCACACATTTGGAAGTAGGCACAATAAAGTAGGTTTGCAAGGAGCAAGAAAAATCCGCCTACCTCTCCACGCATATAAAACCCATTCTTCTTCACCATTTCTCCAAAATTGGGTTCTTCATCTCTCTCTCTCTCTCTCTCTCTCTCTCTCTATAACTCTCTAGCTAGCAAAATAGGTATCTCTTCATATAGGAATGACCCTCATGCTTTTGCATGATTTCCAGTTCACAATTCATTTCCTGTATTTAGTTATGCTTTTCTACGTTAAACTGTGTTTCTTTAAAGGTTCCTCCTGTTCTAATGTTCGAATGATGATGAACAACATATGTTTTCATTCATATTTTGGAATAGAAAATACAGAGAACATATATAGGGATGAAACCCCAATTAAAGATCTGTCGATGATCTGTAGACACCTAAGATATCTTCTAAATAAGGAAAATATCAATTGTCAATTTATAAAGTATCTTTGATTATCTCAACACTCTCCCTCAAGTTGGTGTATAGATGTCACACAAGCCCAACTTATCTAAGAATTTTGCAAACACTCGATTTGAGACTGCTTTGGTGAGGATGTCGGCCAACTGATCTTCTGATCGAATCTTATGCAATTCCACAATCTTTCCATCCAATTTTTCCTTAATGAAAAATTTGTCCACCTTGACGTGCTTTGTCCGATGATGTTGTATTAGATTATGAGCAATGTTACATGCTGCTTTATTATCACGAAATAATCAGATAGGTTGTTTTGGTAGATAGCCCAAATACTAAAAGAGGATTCTTAGCCATAACACCTTTCAAAGTCCAAGTGCCATACCTCTGAATTAAGCTTCGGTACTCGAGTGAGCTACAACATTTTGTTTCTTGCTTCTCCATGTCACAAGATTACCTCCTGCAAAGGTAAAGTAACCTGAGGTAGATCGCCTATCATTTACAGCTCTAGCCTAATCAGCATCAGTATATGCTTCTATGCTTTGATAATCTGGACTTTTTAAGAATAATACTCATTTTCCTGGGGCAGACTTTAGATACCTCAGAATGCGTGTGACTGCGTTCATGTGCTCTTTTCCAGGATTATGCATAAACTAGCTAACAATACTCAAAGCATAAGCCAAATCTGATCTTATATGTGACAAGTACATCAATATCCCTACAAGCTTTTGGTATCTTCCTTTATCAATGGGTACCTGGTTGGGCTCAACACATAACTTTAGGTCTTCTACTGGTATCAACTGGTTGACATGCTGACATACCAGTTTCTTGTAATAGATCTAAGGTATATTTTCTTTGAGACAAAAGTATTCCTTTGTTAGCTCGAGATACTTCAATCCCAAGAAAATATTTCAGAGGTCCTAGAACTTTCATTTCAAACTCTTTGGACTAATAGTTCTGTAATTCCTTCCTTTCTTCGGGATCATTCCTAGTAACCACCATGTTATCCAATATACAATTAAGTGCAGTTATCTTACCCTGCTGTTTCTTAAGAAAAAGGGGTATGATCGGAATTGCTCCTATGGTATCCAAAAGCTATCATGGATTTTGTAAACCTTCCAAACCATGCTCTTGGGAACTGCTTCAAGCCATACAATGATTTTTTTTGGCCTACATACCTTTTGACCATGCTTTTTACGTATCATGCACCCTGGTGGAAGGTCCATGTAGACTACTTTGGATAGTTCTCCATGCAGAAAAACATTCTTCACATCGAACTATTGTAGTGGCCAATCCAAGTTTGCAGCTAAAGATAGTAGAACACGAATTGTGTAGTAGAACATGAATTGTGTTGATTTTGGCTACAGCAGTAAATGTCTCTGTGTAGTCAATTCCATAGGTTTGAGTATATCCCTTTGCTACTAGTCTCGTCTTGAAGCATTCAATTGTGCCATCAGATTTGTACTTCACAGTGTAAATCCACCGACATCTCACTGGCTTCTTTCCAGGAGGAAGATCAACAAGTTCCCACGTCTCATTTTTTTCAGGGATCTTATTTCTTCATTCATAGCTCCTTTCACCTAGGGTCAGCTAAGGCCTCCTGCACATTGTTAGAAATAGATAAAATAGGCAATTGATTCATGAATGACATGTTTGATTCTGATAAATGATGGTTAGACACATAATGATTCATAGGATATTTGAATTTACTAGAAATCTCAAATTCATATATGGGTTTAGGGATACCTCTGGTGTTATGTTGTGATAATTTCCTTCTGTGCGGTTCAGGAACATCTTCAGTAGGCGATTAGTGTGGTATGTTGGATGGAGATGGAGCCACATTTTCAAGTAACTCAGCTTCAGGCTAAGTTGGAGATGGAATCACTTCTTCTGTTATTTGGTGTGCATCACACCCTTGTTCCAACATCACATTACTTAAATCCAGTTCATAAACTTCCTAATTTTGACCAGTTTGTGAGTCGTCCCCACTAGAATCCAATATTTTTCTATTTATATCCAAGTCGCCCACATTCTAGTTATCATTTTCACCATAATCTAGAGTCTGTAGAGTCTAAATTCTCCATTAGTACTCTCCCTGAAGATCAAGCTCGAAAATAGTACATTGTATCTTCATGGAAAACAACATCCATAGAGATAAACATTCGACGTGTTGAAGGATGATAACATCGGTATCCCTTTTTATAAGTTCCATATCCAACAAAACACATCGTAATGTTTGAGGAGTCAACTTGGTACGTTGATGTTTATGGAGGTGTACAAATGCTACACACCCAAAGATATGAGGAGGCAAATTTGGGACAGTTGGGGGTAACCACCGCTTCAGTGAGGGCTTAGAAAGGCGTTTGGAAATTGAATGAACTGGAGAGTACCCGATTGATTAAATAGGCTGCAGAAGTAAGTACTTCTCCCCAGTAGGGTAATGGCATGTGAGCTTCAATTAATGAAGCTCGGATGACCTCTAACAAATGTCAATTTTTCAGTTATGCAACCCTATTTTGTTGAGGTATATTGGAATTGAGTTTCCAAATATCGTTGAAGGTCAGTACTCAGATCTTCTCCACCATTATCACTACGAAGAACTTGAAACTTTGCATTGTACTAAGTTTCAACCATATTATTAAACCTCTGGAATTATGAAATTTACTTCACTTTTAGATTTTATGAAGCACAACCATGTCATCCTAGTATAGTCATCAATACATGTAACAAACCAACGTGATCCACCCAAAGTAGTGACTTTAGATGGACCCCAAACATAGAATGGACAAGCATAAAAGGATTTGGATTTTTATTCAATTGTAATGGAAATGAAACACGATAACTTTTGGCAAGTTCACAAACACCACACTGAAAAACAAAAACATCAACTTGTGCAAATAAACTTGGAAATAATTTTATAAGGTATCCAAAGGAAACATGCCCCAAACGACGATGCCATAACCATACGCCTGCTTTCTTTTTCTCCCCCTCATAGGCACCCATTGTCAGAGCTTGTTGTAGACTTTCGATAATTTTTTATTCCAAGTCCAAGTAATATAACTTCCCCNTTCTTTTTCTCCCCCTCATAGGCACCCATTGTCAGAGCTTGTTGTAGACTTTCGATAATTTTTTATTCCAAGTCCAAGTAATATAACTTCCCCGTCTAATACCACAACCAATTGTCGTCCTGGTTTTGATGTACTTAAATACACAAAAATTAAGCTAAAACATTACAACACAAGATAAGGTATTTGTTATTTGAGAAACTGACAAAAGATTATAATCTAAAGATGGAACAACTAAAATAGAATCCAAATTTAATGTATCAGTAAGAGTTAAAGATCTTTCTCCAATGATTGGGGTTGAAGTTCCATTGGCAGTAGAGACAATTTTGTGTGTGGAGGGATTCATTTGTGAAACCTATCTAGAATCAAATGTCATGTGGTCTGTAGCACCATAATCAATTATCCTTGCATTATTCAAAACATGTGTGGAAATATATAAAACCTTACCGTCATTATTTGCAGCAATGACCAATATCGAGGCTCTTGCAGCAATGTCATTTTCTGTATTTGTTTCAGTTATTAAAGCGGATGACCTTTTTGAATTTTTCTTTGAGCGATATGATCCCACCATTCCAGATTTTCGACTAGCTCAAAACGACTCTTGGAATGACCTGTCAGATTACAATGAGTACATTTGTAAGAAGATTCGTCAATGACTGAAGATCCGTCAATGCCGTTAGTCATTTTACTATTGTTAGGTCGTGCTCGATCTTGTAGATTCTGATTAGGTCCGTTCCGATCCACCATGGCACTTGCTTCAGGTGCTTCAGAATTTTTCTTTAGGATGTTACTACGTACTGCTTTCCGTCGAATTAAGGAGTAACACTCATCCAGATTTAGCATTAAATCTCCATGTAAAATTTCTCGTCAGATTTGATCGAAATCATCATCCAATCCAGCGAGAAATATGTGGACTCTTAATCGTTCAATGGACTGGCAGTACGCTTTAACATTAGCTGGGTCCTTTATAATCACTCTATTACGATGATTCAATTCTTAAAAAATTTCAGTAAGCTCTCTATAATACACCGAGAGAATTCTCCCATTTTGTTTTGCAGAGAATGCCTTTTGATTTAGAGTGAAGTCCTACAATTTATCATTTCCATCATAGAATGCCTTTGACAAGGCATCCCAGATGTCATAGGCCGTGGGTAAACGTAAGTAACGTCTCATAATTTATGGAGACATGGACATCAATAGCCATCTTTTGACCTTTTGATTCTCCGCATACCACTTTTCATATCCGTCATCCGATTCTACAGGTGTTTTAGTCCTACCACAAATTTAAGAGATTTTGTCTCTTTCAGCAATTTGTATTTCCATCAACCGAGACCATATGTCATAATTGGACTCAGTAAGGGTGATTCATACATTAAAAACTCCTTCAGATTAAGCTATAACAGGGATAGATTTGATCCCAGATGATTCTGTAATTTCTTCACTCATTCTGGTTGCATGGGCGTAGTAGCGGTCTGGTCGGTGCTGAGCGTGGTCAAGCGGTGCTGGTTTGGATATGTCTATGTATTTGGACAGATTTGGCTTATATTTGGATGCTATTTTTATATGTCCCGATTTTTGGTATTTTGAATTTTAAAGGTTTTCAGACTTTAATACCAAATTAGGAAGGATATTGAGCCTAACTCAACCTAACAAAATCTACTTATTAGGTGAAGATTGCCCTTACCTTATTAAGTGGATCGTGTAAATATCACCAGCCAATGTGAGACTCTAATAAAATATTAGGAAGGATATTAGGCCTAACTCAACCTAACAAAACCGGATTGTTAGGGGAGGATTGTCCTCACCTTATTAAGTGGATTGTGTAAATATCATCTACCAATGTGAAACTCTAATACGCCCCCTCACGCACAGC
>CAIGRR010102666.1:0-12135 GCA_903798365.1 Fraxinus sp. 1973-6204 | reverse complement strand
AAGAATGTATGGTTGATAAGAAATAGAGAAAAATGAATTTTAATTAAATGGGAGCCAAACATGGGCTAAATAAAAAAAAAATTGGGTTTATGTGTAATATTATTTTATTGAAGAATGTATGATTGAAAATAAAAGATATATATATATATATATATATATATATATATATATATAATGGAGCCCAAACAATGACTAAAGATGAGAATATACTCTCATAAGTGGAGACGGTGATGATTGAGAATAAAATAAGAAATTATGATTTAAATAATTGTGATACATTTTATATAAACTTAAAAGAGGTTTTGGTTTGTTATGTGGAGACAAAATCATGGTGCGCTTTGTCACCCCTCCGGGAATTTTGTCCGCACGTCATGTAGAAAGATCAACAGGGAGAAGAACTGTTTTTCGAATGTTTGGTCCAAGCATGTATAAGTTATGACAGCATTCGATTTTACCCTGGTGGCGAACTAGAGGGAAGGTCGCCACTTCTCAAGATTAGTCGGATGAAACTTAGATACCTAAATCATAAAAATTAAAATTAAAAAAGGTTGTGGTTAGTAAAAGTGATATTTTTCATAGAGAATGCTAATAGAGAGGATAAATTAAAAGTAATATGACCTGTTATGGTAATAAAAAATTAACTTACAATAAATCATTCAGCAAATGTGCCAATGATCCAACAAGTGACTAAATAATTCAACTACTTTATCTAAATTTATTAAGAATAAAGTTCACTTGATTTGTTTTCTTGTTAGTTGTTTCTATTGATTTATATAGATTACTACCCAACCACAAGTGATTTCTAAATTAAGCAAGTGGATGACAAGAAAATTTTAATCAAGAATTTGAAAGTTGGCCTTTTTATATATATAAATAATTAATAGTTTAAACAATGGTGGAAGATAGATAAGACTAATAATTTTAAACCTATGACAAAGAGCTTCCAAATACTTGACCATATCAACAAATTATTGGCATGTTTTGAATGTGATTTGGTTGATTGCATTGCATTACATCACACAAAAAGGGACAAATACGATAGTGGTTAAAATAAATAGAAAAATTTAAGCACAAAGTGAGTCCATTTGTTGCATAACAATCATGCATTGTGACATGCTTCAATCTGCATATACACATGGAGAGCCCGTTTGACAGAACTTTTGAAAACTTAAAAGCTGTTTTGAGACTAAAAAGTTAATTTAGAACATTTTTCAATAATTTTTTGAAAATGCTTTTATTTGGCTAGAAATGTTTTAAAATGAAGTTGATCTAAAGAAACTTTCTCATAAAATTCTTCTACAAGAAACGAAAACAAAAGCAAAAATCTTGGCAATGATTTGTAGTTATATTGGAATAGAATTTAAAGATATAAATCGAGTAAGGTACGACATTCTATTTTGCTGCACCATATGTATTCCTTTTATATGTGAACTTATGTGACATTTTCTTCCTTTTTTCTTTTGTATTATTAACTTTGGTACTCATTAATCATTATAGTGACTTTTTCTTATCAAAAGTTCTTGTCTTAGGAAGAAAGTTTGTCCACAATTGAAAAGGGTATGGCAGGGTAGTATGGGAAATGAGTAAAATGTCATTTAGCGCAACATTAATTTAGGTGACAGTATTAGTAACATTAAATTGCAAGTTCATTTAAATATAAGAAATTACGTCTATTTTTTTTCGACAAAAAAATATATCAAATATTGTATAAATATATTGGTGAGGAAAACTCAAATATTCGATTACTACATATAGGACAAAAACATGTTAAATTACTGATCGGTCCACAATTTTGAATGGAAAAATAAGATTTTTTTCCCAAATTTCAGCTCACACTCTCACTACTTTCCCATTATGAAATTACATATTACATTTTCTTTTTTCAAGATTTTTCATGCGAAAAGAGAATTTAAACTTAATACAAATTCACCCCCACCCCCAACCAAACTTCCAAATACAAACCTTCCATAAAGATATAAGCCCTATTCGCGTCTGTATATTTACATCCGTACATGTGTGCACACTGAATCTTTCCTCGCTTATATCAAACAAGTGTTGAACATTTAGATGTTTGTGGATCCCACATCGCCGGGAGCAAGTACTTTCGGCCGTTCACTCCATGCGCATTGTAGCTAGCTCCAGTGGTCTTATCGGTCAAAACGTTGCCAGCGTAACCCGGGTACGCGCCCGACCCGAAAACGCCTGTGCAAGCCGTCACTGCCTCCAATGGCGCCGTTGGTGGGCCCTGAAAATACCCGTTATTAAACGGGTTCGTCACTGTACCCGCCAAAACAGTAGCCAAATTAATCACCATCCCGTCAACTCCTACGTCGCCGTTCGGCGCCACCAGTGGCGGCGTTTGCGGCCCATAAACTGGTTGATGGAACGGCCATGCACAGTAACCCGGGCACTGTGTCTCCGAATTCCCAACCCAAGCATATGCGAATCGAGTCGGCCCGCGGGTCGATCCATGTCCACCGCACCGATTCATGCAAAACCCATCAACGAAGACATCCTTCGCCGTCAAAACAACATTAACCGACCCGCTTAAATGCCCGCCCTTAGCCGCCAAGAAAATTATATGGGAATTCTTGAGAGACTTTCCTAAAGAATAATTTTCGTCCAGGAATTGTTTCCCTATGACGAGCTTTGATGAACCAAGTGCACCACCCTTGTATTTCTCCGTTGTTTTCCACCATGTTGAAACAGAAGGCAGTGGAGCCTTTACAGAGTTGATGGATTGCAGATAATCAATTATTATGGAGCGTTGGATGGGTGTGAACTTTCCATACCAGATGAGATTAACGGTGATGGTGCCCTTAAGAAGAGGCCCTCTGTGGTATTTCAACACAAGGGGCTGTTCTTTAACTAAAGCAGCCATTGAAGAAGAGAGGAAGGAGATGAAGAGCAAAAATATGGCGCCAGTGGCAGAATAGTACTTTGAGGCCATTTGTTTTTGTTCTCTGAAATCAAAGTGAAATTCAAGTGCAGTATTTATACACGGGGAAATAGTGTGGGTAGGTATCTATCTATAATGGTTCCAACTTCCACGTGGTGATATTTGATTGGTTGATAGGGGTTGCCAGACTGGAAGTTTCAGCCAATGATGTGTTTGGTCTAAGGAGGAAGACCATGGTGACTTCGTACTATAAAATGATTTGACACGTTTGTTTGATTATTGATATTTATATTGTACCAACTGGATGCCAATATAATTGGTTTTTCTTGTAAAGAATTTGATTAATAAAAATGAAGTAAAAAGTTGAGCATAGACAATTTTAGTGCTGGTTAAAGTTGATTATATATATCTAGATTTAAGGCGTGTTCGGTAGAGATTAAAATCGGATTAAAATTAAAAAATTAGTCGTTATTGTTGACTTTTATTAGACGAGTGTGACCCAATAACGGCTATATTTTTACTTTTAATTGAATTTTAAGCATGACCGAACACGCCCTTAAGAAAAAAGAAATGAATCGAACCAAGTTCATCAGTGATTTTTTTTTTTTTGTCTTTTTCTTTTTCGGAAACGAAACAAGCTAATTTATAGTAAATATTTATTACTACACATGAAAATGTTTAGCCTATGTTTGGTCTGGATTAAAATTCGATTTTAATATAAGTCAAAATCAAATAATCAATATTAACAATATTTTTCATGGGTCCCACAACTTTTCAACCACATATTTCAAAAACTTTTATCACAATCTACTAAAAAAATCTAATTTTAATCTACACCAAGCACTGTCTTATTTCTATTTTTAGAATTTTCGATAGTACTTTCTTGGTTTAGAGCCACCATGCTTGCACATAAACAAAATGAATGAGGGTTATGTTATGGATACATAACTCATAATATAAGGGTGTCCAAAATGCTATGTGCACATAGCATTTCCCAAGAAAAAAGGCAAAAGTGCTGTCGACCGAGGTTGGTGGCTCTGGCGTGCTGATATGAGGATTGGGGGGTGGGCCGTGGGTGATTAGATTTATGTAACTTTTTCTTGGTTGTGAAGCACGCCTTTCAAAAATGGGGACGGTGCCGACCCGCCATTGCATGTTTTGGTATCATTCACAATTTACAATTTTTGATGTTTTGCTTGCTATTCAAGACAAAGACTAAACTTCTCTCTTCATATGGATGGGTTGGTTCGGGGAAACTAGTTTGATTAGGGCGTCTAAAAATTAAAGCGATTGGTGAAGATATATTTATTTATTTTTTATTAAATTAATAAACAAAATATAGAGAAAAGAAAAGAGGTTAGGATTTGTTAATTAATTGCATAATGAAAAACAAGAAAAATAAATTTTATGTAGTCTTGCTAGCACAAGTAAAAAAGATATAAATCTACCATCAAAGAGAAACATCTAATATATTTAGTACATGTTTGGTGTTGATTAAAATCAATTTTTTTTTTAGATTTTGATGGAAGATGATTAAATGTATAATTGAAAAATTATGAATTTAATAAAATGTGTAGTTAAATTAATTGCTAAGTTTGACTTAGATTAAAATCTTCTTTTCAATTTCTACCAAACAAGGGCCTAACAATATTTTTAAGTCTTTTCATCAGTTGATTTCTTTAAAGTCGAATCACTTAATCTAATACTTTAAACTGTTAAAACGATATTAAAATACTTGAATTTAGATATTTTGCTTGCCTGTAAATGGTTATAGAACTATTTTATACACTTATTTGGATTTCTAAACTTGATTATTTGCTACTAAATTGAGTGGATATCTACCTAATGTAGTATAAATATGTTAGTTCTAGGTAAATCCCCGACTTGAATATAATTGGCCTGAAAAAAAATGAATTTTGGAGCTTAAATGAGAGTTAATTTTGATAAATTTGATGATCAATCGAATCGCAATTTATCGATCAAAGTATTAAGAGGTAATCAGAGGAGATTCCCAAGTTTCGAAAGCTAAATCCGACATATGAAAAGTTTGGTGCTCAATTGCAAACTTTTGAAACTTGCGTCAGATCAATTAAAGATCAATTTTGGATGATGAAGATTGCATTAGGAAGATTTAAAGATGACTAAAGAAGCAATTAAAAAATGACTCGAGTTGAACAAATGAGGAAGTTTAGGGACCAAAATACAAGGGGGTAGACCTTTGTGTCGTGCAATTACAATTGTCAACACCTGCAGCTTAAAAATCAATGAACCATGCAATCGCAATGGTTCTAATCATGTGATCACATAGGATTGCTCGGCCAAAAGATTTTGTTGCCTAATTTAATTTAACCTCCTCTTGGAATACAATTTGGGCTTGATTTTGACCTAATATTTGATCTATAAATATAAATCTTCATCTATAATTAAATGAGGAAAGCTACAAATCTCTTGTACATTGAAAAACATATAAGGAGTAGGAATTTAGCACGAGTAGAAAATCATTGTAAAGTCCTATAGTCGTATGGACAATTTTTCTATACTTTTCATCATCCAATTGAATTTTTTTGTGATTTAATGCATCTACACATATTTGCATTCAGGGTGGATATTACTGGATTATATATGAGAATATGTTTAATATCCAAATAAATATTTTCAAATTGTAAAATTGATATTAAGATGGAAGAATATACGAGAATTCGGACCCCTAGAGCTTTAACAATTACTTGAGTAATCATAAACGTTTTCCTATCACTCAATTAATTAGATATGTTAGATGGTTAGTTTAGAGTTTTAATATAAAATCAATCAATCAATCAATCTATTTTATTTATATACAATTAGAGTTAGGTAAATTAGAAACTAGATTAGGTACTTAATATTAAAAAACTAGATTCGGTACTTATTTCTCGTGGGATCGATACTTTGATTCGCGTCCACTTTATTACTTATTTACGATAATAAAAATAAAAATTAAGGACAACTAACTCGCACAAAAGTTTAAAACGGTTAAAAAGAAAATATATTTATTTAATTGTTGTGTTTAATTTAATTTTTTTTTTTTTTTTATGGAAATATATAGAGATTCTGACTATATATTCAGTGTTATTTTAATTGTATAAATTTTCAAAAGAAGTGGTTTGGCCTCAATAGGCTAAAAAATAGATGGTTTGGAAAGGGTCCAAAATCCCTTGGAATTTCCTTTGGAAAAGATTGATGCCTAAAAGTTAAATCATTTCCTACATTATTGTTCAACTTTTTTATTTCTCAATATACGGTTTATATCAGTGTTTCACTTTTTTGTAACAAAAATGTTATAATTTTTGTAATAAGTTACACACATGTAACACATTGTGTTACGCATGTGCATCAGGTAAAGTTGTGTTACACACAAGTTATACATATCACACATGGTGTCTCACAAGTCGAACGCACGTACATATCTGTATCGTTATTGATCATTTGGCGATCCGCCACCACTAGATCCGCACCTCCACTGATTCATCACAACCCACCACAACAATCTTATCCAATAAATTGGAGTTTTAATTGTCAAATTTGTGTATATCTTTCTAAGTATTGATTCTTTTTTCGGAACGAACAAAAGTGTGTTTTGTTGGGGGATTGGGGGGATGAAAGAAATGAGAGAATGAGATTGTTGCGTGTTGTTGTGCTTAAATTGTGGAATTGGATTTTATCCAGCATTTTCAAATATAAAAGAGAGTAAAAATTAGGATTATAAAGGTTTTTTTTCTTTTTTTCTCCCACGGAGTAGTGATGGTAACGGGGCGGATTCAGAGCGGGACACCCTCGGGGCGGTTTCTTGCCCCGTTTGTATTTTTTTTTTTTTTAAATCAAAAATTTCCAATTAAATACAAATTCAAAATTTTATAATCCAAAGCAAACAATACTTACATCAATATCCAAACTAAGCAATGAAAAAAAACAATGTCTAAAATTAAACAAATAATGTTCAATTTTTTTTTTATTTAACTTCGCCGCCCCGCCAACCCGTCGGGCCGGATTTTTTTGCCATCTCTATCACGGAGTGATTTATCCAATCACTTGCAGACATATAGACTACTGCTAGATAGCATTACTTGAAACAGTATCCAGGTTGTTAGTCAAGTTACAATGACAAACCATTTCTCAAGTTATTACGTATCTATTTGAGTCGACCGTGTTTATTAAAATGAAAAAAAAAAAGTTTCATTTTAAATTAATAATCGGGTATTCTCCTTCTCTATTTCTTTTCATTTTTTTCAAGTTTGGTCAAACTTAAAAAATCTTAATGGATTGATAATTCGAGAGTACAAATCTTTCAAATATTGTGCAAGTATTCCAAATTTTATATGATATTTTTAGGGGGGGTGGGGGTCTAATTTGAATAGTTGTTATCAAGAAACACGAGTGGTACTGTAAATTAATTGTAGGGGCCCTTGAGTTGAGACATTTAACTCCATTTCCCAATCAAATTAATGCAGTCTTTATCTACCAAGCCAAATGAAGAGATACATACTACTGCTGTATCATAATGATTGAAATTATTAATAATTTCATTATGGTTACAACCATGAATGAAAAATGAAGTAACGCAAAGGAATCGACCCTGTCGATCTTGAAAAGTATACTATCCATTACATCTATATGGTTCTCTTGCAGAGTTTACTTTTGTTGGGAGTTTTAGTTTTAGTTTGATGTTACATTTAAAAAAGAAAAATAAGCGCATTACGTTGGAGCGAAATTAAGATGTTGAAAGTTTTCTACATTTTCTCGATGTTAGCAAGTTGAGATGCTTCTCTTCCTCGCGTCTTTCACATATCNAGTTTACTTTTGTTGGGAGTTTTAGTTTTAGTTTGATGTTACATTTAAAAAAGAAAAATAAGCGCATTACGTTGGAGCGAAATTAAGATGTTGAAAGTTTTCTACATTTTCTCGATGTTAGCAAGTTGAGATGCTTCTCTTCCTCGCGTCTTTCACATATCTATCAATCCCAACTATTAAGGTTGTACCACGTGTCAAATAGAGATGAAATTAGAATAAAACATATAAGGAATGAATTACTATTTTTAATTATAAGGTTGACCTAACCCCTTTTAATAGATTTGTATAAAAGTCAATGAAATGTGTTGTTGAAAAATTTTAGGACCCATAAAATATGTGGTTAAAATTAATTGTTGACTTTAACTTAAATTGAATTTTACATTTTAATTCCTATCAAACAGGAGCGTAATAAAATGGAACATGTCTTGATATTATATCAAAGTCCAATAAACTCAATCGAACGATTCGATCCATTCAAAACTCAATAAGTATTCTAATTTCAAGATTGATATATTCAAACAAACTATCATCTTGATTATGCATAGTAAGAGTATTATAACTCTCATCAATATTTGATAATATTAGAGTTTGTACTACTCATTTTAACGATACTGACATTTTAATACGACTCCTTATAAACATGCTCCATTTCCTTCATAAAACAACACAATTGATTTTTGAACGATAAATAGTTCGCCGACCCATTTTTGTCATCATCATTGGAGATAAATATGACTTTTATTCATTATTGTTACCGTATAAAATATGTGGTTAAAAATAATTGTTGACTTTAACTTAAATTGGATTTTACATTTTAATTCCTATCAAACAGGAGCCTAATAAAATGGAACATGTCTTGATATTATATCAAAGTCCAATAAACTCAATCGAACAATTCGATCCATTCAAAACTCAATAAGTATTCTAATTTCAAGATTGATATATTCAAACAAACTATCATCTTGATTATGCATATTAAGAGTATTATACTTCTCATCAATATTTGATAATATTAGAGTTTGTACTACTCATGTTAACGATACTGACATTTTAATACGACTCCTTATAAACATGCTCCATTTCCTTCATAAAACAACACAATTGATTTTTGAACGATAAATGGTTCGCCGACCTATTTTTGTCATCATCATTGGAGATAAATAAGACTTTTATTCATTATTGTTACCGTATATGTTAACTTTACTATGTACCAATAAGAATTTCCTTTTTTCTATCACTTTCTAGTATGGGCCTTCCACATTTTTTTCATTGCACAAGAAGAGTATATATGCATACAAAATGTTCCAATCATTCATTGGGACATAGGAGCTTTAGGAAGTATCCATATTAGTCAACAAAAACAAAGATTTTACACCTACCAGATAATTTCAATTGTCCTATAGATCATCTCAATAATTGGGGGTGGGTGGGGTGGGGTGGGGTAGGGTAGGTAGGGCTACCCTTATCTCACAATGTTGATTATGGGGAAGTGGAACGTTTGACATCCCCATTTCTACTCTTTTTCATTATGATACACTATAGACATATTTGATTTTCATGTTGAAATGATGGGTTTCTTGCACTTTTCTTTTGTGGACTATGTAATTCCTATGTCTGAAAATTAATTACACTCCATGTGGGTCTCATACATTCCATCCTTAACTAATTTCGAATTAACAATAATATACTAATATACTGTTAATTTCAATTTGTTGTTAGTCCATGGAAAAATCATTACGACGTCATTTTGGAGTCGACATTGGTGATATAAATGAATTTAGTTTATCTCTTTTTCAATACAGTTATCGAATAAAATAAAAATAAAGAAAACGATGTAATGCTTTAAACATTAATTTAATCGGTGAACGTTGGAAGTTAAACAAAATCAGGAGAATATTTATCAATGTTTTATGGAATAATCAAAGCAACAAAAACTAATGAGGAAGCTTTCCGCGGCCCCTTTAAAACAAAACTTAGACTTTAAACATAATTGCATTCGTAGTCCTTCCACTTTTTATTGAAACAATTATTAAGTCCTATAACAGAATAAAAAAAAAAAAAATCTCTTTTCATTTTTATTTTATTTTTTTAAAAAAAAGGGGAAAAATCTACCGATGTTTCGGGTTGCATCAAACTTGTGGAGAGATATTTTTAGTGAGTCCAATATCATCCAACTCTAACGCTATGCCATTATTTGAATGTGTGAATATGAGACCTGCTTTATTAATTTTATCATTTAATATCAACTCATATGAAGATAATCATTTTGTATGGATAACGGATAGCATTGCTCCTCACTAAAATATAAATTTTTTTCCCGTCTTTTATAACTTTTCTCTATTTTTTTAATTATACATCCTCAAAAAATCACTCTTTACAAAATTACTTCTTAAAAAATCAACTTCACACACATAGAGGTTAAATAATTTTTTTCTTCGTAATAAAGTGAATTATAATCAAAAATTATATTCAAAATTATACAAGCTATTTATTCAATCAATAAATTGAAATTTCAAAGTTGAACAAAATACTTCAGATTTATTTGAACAATTTTTGTATCAACAAATCCTTAATTTGGATGAACTAAACAAGATTGAAGTGCTAAAGAAATCAAATTATTAACTCAATTATAGAGGACATGCAATTAAGAATATTGTTGGTAGATGCATGCATATGGCCAATGGATAATTATCACTAACTAATTGGGTATTTTAAATATAAATTAGACTGGTTAGTACATGAAATTGACATTCTACTTAGAGTATAAGTGTCAACATTGGATAAGGTAACATAAAATGACATAACTAACTTATTGTTGAATTATTAGACAATAAGAATATGATAGACTCCTAATTCTCAAAATAATTGTGTATATGATAAACATTCGGTATTAGTCTCGGGAATAGGATTCTCCTTAGTCGAGAACTGTCTCTTTGTTGTACAGATGTAAAGGATCGACAAGACGAATTTGAGTGGTGAGCAGAACGAGATGTTAGGAAGTGTAAATTTGTGGGTACTAATTTATCAGCATACCAACAAAGTAAAGAAATAATGTATCTTTTAAGTGGGAGGTAGAATACATCTTTTGTTGTATAGACGTAGAGGACAAAGAGATGAGTTTTGAGTAGTGAGGAGAACGAGAGGTCATGAGCGAATATCTGTCTATGATCAGTATGTAGGGTACTAATTGTATTAGGCTATGTACAAATGAAATAAAGTCTTTTTAAATAGAAAGTAATGAATTTGATGGAGAGGTTACGAAACAAATATAGTATATGGGTACTAATTACATTATCATACCATTGGAAAGGTAGAGCACATCTCTTTTCTATGATTTTGAGGAGTGATAATTTCACTCGTCGTCCTCCTAATTCGAATAAATTGGATATGTTGTAGTTTATAATTTATTTTATTTTTATCTTATTTTTTTTGTTTTTAAATTTAAAACATATTTTTAAAATAATAATATAAAAATATGAGTTAATTAAACATGGTGGCAAATAAATAAGGATATTTTAATTCATTCCCCCCCCTCTTGAAAATTCTAGTTGGAACGGATACGAAAAGAGCTGTCACGACCCTGCTCTGTCTTGTGACCCATAATTTATTTTTGTTCATTTGTCTAGTCTTCTAAAAGCTCGTGTAAACCCTTTTTGTAATGAATAACCATGTTTTCTTTCAATTTTCTACAGTGTCATTATACAACAATAAATAATGGCATTCAATGAATAAAGTATGGTGTTCGTGCGATAATGCAAATAATCATGATTTTTATCTTATTTTGTATACTCAAGTGACATTTGTACACGAAGTACTAGGGTCGGATCTATCGTGCTACAAGAGCACTTAGGCCATAAAGATGTACTACATAAGTACTAGGTAGGCCACAGTTTCTCTTAAATGTGCTACACAAGTCTTCACAATATTGATTGATTAACATATAGCCGATGTTTGATCTGGCTAAAAAAAAAAGTTGATTTTAATAAAAATTTATGACGTGTAATTAAAAAGTAGCTAATAGTTTGGCTGCCATAAAATGTGTAATTGAAAATAAATTTTACAAAATCAGGGCCATACAAAGGACACGAGTACTAGGTTTGCTCAAAGTTGTTTGAGACGGGGTACAAATTTACTCGAGGATTTAGAAATATTATGGTTTACTTGAATTTAACAAATATAATAATCCAATCTGAACATATAATATAACGTTTGCTTTATTATATGGTCGATAATTTCTCGTACATGTTGGATGAAGGGCATGTACTTGCGTTACATAAACAAATTATATTTACGTATAAAGTATTTAAACATACTCTATTCACCTAAGATAGTTGAACTTCGTTTAAATCTTAAAGTAATATAGCCTCACTTTAACCCTTTCAAATTATGGATGGAATGTATTGAATTTAAAA
>CAIGRR010102654.1:0-17599 GCA_903798365.1 Fraxinus sp. 1973-6204 | reverse complement strand
TTCGGGTAATAATTTTGGATGGTCTGTTAACTGACTTTTAACCGAAGCATGGTGCCTGTTCGGATGTTTGAGACTTGTCTGAACAGTGGTGACTATTCTGAAGAGGCTTGAAGGACGTTTGAATGGCCACAAACGATTCTATAAATTGCCAGCCTCGCTGCCAAAATAATTACATCATTTTCATTGCAAACATTCTCTGCATTGAATCTCATCATCTCTCTCTCTCGTTCTGATATTCATTTCGAAGTATATACACTTCATTGAGCTCGCTGAAACTCCTGCAGATTGCTGTACTGCTTCCGTGGACGACGAAATTCGTTCTATCCCGGGACGCGATTGCTGGACGCCTTTTAGCACCTTTTAAAGGCATCAAATTCGTTTTAAGGAAACATCGTGAAGTCGGTGGACTNTTGCTGGACGCCTTTTAGCACCTTTTAAAGGCATCAAATTCGTTTTAAGGAAACATCGTGAAGTCGGTGGACTCGAATTAATTTTCTGATTCTGTTCATCATAGCGTTACGCTTTTGTTAAGGTAATTATGTCGGATTGTTTTGAAGGAGATACTCCAGAAACAACAACAATTCCCTGAAAAACAAGTTCTAGGCAATTATTTTCCTTGGAATTCATTTTCTTTCCACTCATTTTCCACCCTTGCAATCAAATAGATCCTAAGTTTCGTAAACTTTTTTAGTCTAATATTTTCATCCAAAACTTATGACGGAAATGACTTAAAAACCCATGGGCAGAAATGTAGAAGCATGATTTAATGACACTTTGTTAAAAGAGAAAGCATCCCACAAACTTTGCTTAAAATCCACTTTAATCTTAAAATGTGTCATCCACTAATCTAGGATAATTTATTTTAATTTCAAACAATTAATTCTCTCTAAAGTGATATGATGTGACAACACTTTCTTTTCTTTTCTCTTCTTTTCCTTTCATTTTTCGAGTTTGTACTAGGTTTCTAGCTTTTACTCTTAACGACATTTTTGTATGAATGATAAGTATTGATATTTTAAGAACATATTTTCTTTAGAGTACATTAAGGAATGGTCTTCTTAACTTTATGAACAACTATAGACACTCTTTCTTATTACAAATATCATCGAATACTTTTGAAAAATGGTATTTTCTTGTTTGTATTTTTCTTAATATTAATTTAGACGAAACTTTCATATTAATCATAATTTTGTGAAAATTGAGTTCTCATTTAAAAATGAACAAATTAAAGTTGATATAAGATATTTACAACAAAAGGTAAGAAAAACAAATATAAGCTTTTAAACCTTTAATGCCAATTTCATTGCATTTTTTTTTTGCTATGATAATATTACTTTAATATTCTAAATAATATAGTATAAAGCTCAAGAGTGTCGGAAATAAAAATAGGAGAAAATGCTACTAATTCTTTATTTTTTTATTTTTTTTTTACAAAAAAAAAAACCCCTAAAGCTTATATTTATGTTGATAATAGGTTAGGCACATCAAACGGACCCTTAATAATTTTTTAATTTTCTTGAAAAAAAACAATAGTGAAAGTTTTGGTTAGTCAAACATGCTCCAAGTGGGTTAGGAGAGCAATTGTATTTTATGGTCATGATTGATTAATTAACTTATCGAAAGCATAAGAATATGCTTCACATGTTTGCCATTATCTTTTTTATTTTCATTTGTGTGAAGGAAGAGTTTCCTGTTCAATTTCCTCCATATTTTTCTACGAGTGTACCATATTTTAATTGTATGATTCTGACTTTTACTCGTTGTCATAGTTTATGTCCTCATTTTTTTTTATTGCGCTCTACCTTTAATCTTTTATTAATTAGCAAAATAAAAATAAATTACAACTAAATATTTCTCTCTCGTTTTATGTACGTAACACAATTTTCAGACAAAAACTCTCAATAAAGGGTAAGAGCTAATAATTAATGAAAAATGCGGTGTGAATATAATCCGCCAATTTTCCCATAACTTATTCGACAAGGGAACTTTGGAACATAAAAGAACACGAGTGTTGAATTCTTAAATTTTTTGAAATAGACCTACAAAACATCATCCATTGCAAGCATGCTCCCGTATACCATTTCTCTAATGCCTCCCTTTGAAGTAATTCATCAACTCTATTACTCGACTCTCAATTGAAGAGTGATTTTTAGTCCTTCAATTAATTTCAAAAAATCTTATTGACCAACAAGTTTTTAGTAGAAAGCTCAAACTAAAACGTGCGATAACTTGTCCATATTTAAAGAGTACAATAGATTATCAAATATTGAATAAAGAACGAAAATCTCTAAATAATAATATTTTCACTCTCTTAATTCTTTTGGTCCTCATATTTCCTCATCACTATAAAAAGAGGGCAAAGGGTTGATTAGACATACACACACATTATTTTGGAAACAAAAATCCTAAGCACTTAAAACCATGGAAAGCAAGAAATGGCAGTGGCTCTGCCTTGTGGTGGCACATTGCATTGGCCTACTTGCATTCACTTTTGCTATAGAGTCTCCACAATACAAGATCCTGCAATCATGGCCTGATATTGAGATCAGAATATACAGAGAATCATCATGGATTTCTGCACCAGTCCGAGGTGCCCCCACATCTTTCGAGAATTCCACGGAATCTGGCTTCCACAGGTCCTCCTCTTTTTCCAGTAGCGTCAACTCTATAATACTGGTTAATTTAAGAAAAATGCTAAAATCTTGTCCATTGTACTATCATATCATGTCTATGCTATATACTAAGCATGGACTAATCAGCGTTTAACAAAGTCGGCTTGATAGTACGGAATTATACAAAGTCCAAAACATAATGCCAACTCATCATCGTCGTTCTTTGTTTTTCTTGCTCCTTAAAACTATGAATTGTACTTTGTTTTGGCTTTCTCCACAGGTTGTATCAATACATTCATGGCGCAAACCTTGACTCCATCAAGTTTATGATGACATCTCCTGTCCTAACCAACATCAACCAAACTGAAAATGGATCTGATTACTATGTGAAATTCTATGTCCCTGAAAAATATCAGGCTGCTCCTCCACTGCCCTCATCTTCATTAAATCTGCAGGTTGAAAAATGGAGAACACAATGCATAGCAGTAAGGAAATTTTCTGGGTTTGCAAAGGATGAAAGTG
This sequence comes from Fraxinus sp. 1973-6204, assembly GCA_903798365.1. Lineage (NCBI taxonomy): Eukaryota > Viridiplantae > Streptophyta > Magnoliopsida > Lamiales > Oleaceae > Fraxinus > Fraxinus sp. 1973-6204. The sequence continues at coordinate 14,465 of CAIGRR010102654.1, read as the reverse complement.
TCCGTAGCGAAATTGAAGCTTTTTTAACAAGTTTACGTAAATTATTGGCTGGAAAGTCGACCGGTTTAAAAGACAATTCTTCCTTTACCATTGCTCAATACAACGCTTCTTTTCATCTTTCGGGACGATTAAATGAAGTGTGGATGAACGTGTCGGAGTTGGAAATCGACGGGTGTTAGTAGTCATCTGTTGCTCCTTTGTGTGTGATTGTGTGTCATTGTAACTGGGACGATATGAAGTTGGTACCATGTAAAAATTATTATTAATAAATCGAGAACATTCAACCAACATATTTGGTATCGAGTGCTGAATTTTACTACTTTGTGTTCTTTCAACCAATACTATACCATCTACCTCACTAATCAGTAAAAAACAAATCTTGCCAAATCATAAAAGAACTTTTTTATTTGTAATAATAGCATATTGAACATGATTATTCAGCACACCCTTTATTTACTACAACATTATTGATAATATACCCATGCCTTACAACTTGTAGGTCTATTGTAAAGAAATTGGTCGACAATATCCACCTATCTATTGGTGGTATGTGTAAACTCATAAAAAGTAAGTACCAATGACGAGGACTAAATTGTTGGCACTTGGATATGTTGGGGATTTTTGCATCCTCGACGAAATTCAACCTGCTTATTATAGATATATGCTAAGAGAATAGAAATACGATCACATCTGAGGTCGTGTTTGGACAACATAGATTTCTCCGTCCCTCACGACACCTTCAATATCTTGGGCAGATCCATATAGCTGCTCAATAGCATTTCCAGCACGTGCAATGCCAGATAGGATTTTTTGACGGAAGTTACAGTCAACGATCAGTGGATCAGATGAGTAATCGAGCACAACTTTCTCCTCTTCATCCATAGGCACACTGCATTAGAGAGAGAGAGAGAGACTTCATACAGATGAAGAAAAGCAATTATAATTGAAAACCCAAAGTAGATGAACACAGCTGAAAAACTGTGTGAAGTGTATATAAATCAGTTGTCACTGCTAACAAATGCAGTTAATTGGAAAATTTCTCAAATCTTTTGAAAGTCACCTATCGTAAAGTCCTGCACCAGCATAACCTTCAAGATCTTCACCATTGGAATCTGATCGGAAAATTATTGACCGTCTTATGAAAAGGCCAATGGGTTTGCTGGGGTAACCCAAAACCTGAAAGTTTTCAGCCATACAAGGACAATTTACACATTCGACAGTCAATAAATCGCTGGTCATACAGCCCAGAGCAATAAAATTTTAACAATTTCACTATATGTAACTTCATAATGTTAGACAAAGCAGGAAGCAAGATTGTTTTCGCCTTAATATCTGTTAGTTGAATTTTTTCTAGAGTAGCTTCACATATGAGACCAAAATCTTGATTTACCTGAGGAGAGTCGAGGTTGTTTTTCTTGGAAATGAAACTCAAAGCACGACCTGGATAAGCTCCCACCAATGTTTCTCCCAGGCCCTTGACCACCTATTCAGAAGAAAGATGTATAATTGCTTTCTCTGATCCGAACTAACAATTTATACTGAAATATTTCAAGCCCAGCTATCAATTGTTTTAAATCTCTCAATTTTCAGTTTAACACATCACCTCACCAGCCATCACAATGCATCAGACTCAATAAGCTTCTGCGAGGCATAGTGCAGGCAGTGCATGAATAGACACAGATTACCTTATTATACCAATCTCTGAAACGAGACATCTTTGATGCCACAGCATAAACTCAAAAATTTCAAGTGAAACAAGGATGTAATATAAATTACCTCTGCATATATTTCTGAGTCATCCCCAGAAGATGGGTTAGTAGTGTGGATAACAAATGCATAATCAGCATTTATTATTTCTTGAACAAGGACGGCCATGCAAAGGAAGTCATGATTGAGTTTCACTTTTCTTGTGCTGAAATATGCTCTCTCGTTCCACTTAGAAGCCCAAACCTAGAAAATTAAGAAAATGCGAACAATGTTTAAGTTGTGCATCCATAAAATGCGAGTTAATGGTCGTGGACACAAGTACGACTGTTAAATTTTTAAACCCATTTACTGAGACGTGTGGATAACCTTTAAAAAAAAGTTGTTTTTCGGAAAGTCACTCTTACCTTAACATCAAATTATTACAAACTTTGACCAAACAAAAATTAATGATTTTAAACTTATTTACTTATTAAAGAACTTTTAAGCCATGGAGAAAAAAATAGAACTACTTGCCTTGAAAGTATATCATACTTTTCTATATACATGAACTCTTACCTTCTTTATGGCCGTCCATGCTTGTTCCCATCTCTGTGGACCTTCATCACCAGGCCAGGGCATGCCAGAATTTTGCATCTTTTCTTTGAGCTTTTTCACCTGAAATAAGGTTAACCAAGTAATATACATCCTGCTAGAATAAACTGTCTAGGACACTAGAATCACTTGTATGAAAAATACCACCATCTTGATATCTAATTCAATTGTATCTATAAGAAAAACAATTGATGGAGCAAAGGCGTACCAACTCGGGTGGAGCTGAAAGTTCTAGAACTGTCTTTCGAATTTCACCAAGAGTAATAAACTCTCCTCCATCTAATTTTTTCTTCAGAACTTGCAACTTCGTTGCAACTCCCTGCAGTGCAAAATATGTCAGATGCTTACAGTTAGCTTAATAAATGCAACATATTCTCCAGAAATGAAAAATTTCGGGGCCACACATGAACTTGCAGAGTAAGAAAAGGGTTTACTAGACAATATGATGCATTACAGAGGATTTTTAATTTCTCAGGGTTGAAACTAATGCTAAGCAAGATTCTAGGTTGATTACTAACAGGATGCTCAGCCCAGTAGAGGTTCCTAGTAAATAATGATTTAGATAATGTAAAAAATTCTTCAGATTATTTTATTAGAACATTTTCAGGGACTAAAATTGCAAAATGATTTTTCTTGGGATTTGAGATTTTTCAAAAATATGTGTAATGAACATAAGATTTCAATTAATGAAATTATAACATAAGAAATAGCAGGCTGCATTCATTGAGCTGAGGCATATTTCAATAACAATATGAGATCATGATTAGTGAAAAAGAATCCTATTAATGACAGATGAATGTTAACCTTTTTATATTTAGTTCTTTGTACGAACTGTTTTTTTCTTACGAGTTATTCTAGGGAAAAATAAAATAAAATATTTGATCAAATCACAAAATCTAATATTTCATAATGCTTGTTCATTACTCCCTCCGTCCTATAAAAATAGGCTTACTTTCATTTTTCGTGTATCTCAAATTATAAGTCACTTTCCTTGTTGAGTATAATTGATTTCTTAGTTTTCTAATATACCTCTATTCAGCATGCCTTGTTATCAACAAATATGAAATACTCCTATTTAAACCATTATTTAATGTGGGGGTATATTAGGAAAAATGTAAGAAAAACTTATATTTACAATTATATTAATTACAATTTCTTAACAATGTGAAAATGGAAACAAGCCTATTTTTGTGGGGTGGAAGGAGTACAATATACTCATATTTCCATGTTTCTAAAGAACAATTGATCACATTTTAAAATTTTCTGATGGAGTTGCATATAGAAGCACATTGAATCATTCAAGACAACAGACATGAGAATGTTTCTTCTATCTAACTTTGGCGACTAATGCATGATGACGTTGAACTGTAATTGAACAACAGTGTATTGATAAAATGAGAAAAACCTTATTGACATTATCTGAAAGGACTTTTTCGAAGACACCAAATGGCAGGGCAACTGAGGTGGGAATCTTAACCCAAGATGGTAATTTTCCTTTGAGATATGCGATATTGCGCGATTTTGCTCCAACCTAGACAAATAAAAGTTTGTACATTAAGTAGCTTTATGATGGAATTCTGTGCAGCATTTTTAATCCCATAATAATTCTGCACGTCTCAGTAGGAAACTGGAATAAGAAACAAAGAAACTACTGAAATGTAAATTAAAGTGACACAGCAAGGCTCACCAGTTCACTAGTGAATTCTTCGGACGATATTGCATATCTACCAGCAAACTGCTTTCTAATCAACGTTACAGATGGGGACGACGCTACCTCGCTCAAGTTAGTCGAACTTGTTAGCTCATCCTCTTTCACCTCTCTGTAGATAAATTGAAAAAGGAGACCGCACAAAAATGTCAAATTTGTGGAGCTTGGAATTTGCATTTTGTAATGAATGTGAAAAATACTACAAACACAGTGCAATAAGAAATACTATTTCATATGCACTATTACGTTGGACGAAGTTATTTCTTAATTATAACATAATTAAGTTACCTATAAACTACATCTGCAGATGTAGGTTTCAACTGCAATAACTTCCCATCATTTGCTTGGATTGCAGCCAATATGTTGGGATCAAAGCATGTAGCAAAGCAAACCTACCAAGAAAGAACATGTTTTTTGAATGTCATTGCAATTTTTATTAAGTGACAATCACTCTTAGGGGCTCAAAAAAACGTAGTAATACTACCTTGCTATTTCTTGCCCGAACAGAAACATGAGACAAAACATCAGGCATGTCTGGTGTCAGCACAGCGACGACACCATCAGGAATTTCTTCCTCCCCTTTTACAGATTTTGCCACCAAAATTGTTGGTTTTGAATAAGATTTATTCTGAACGGAAAGCAACTCATCCACTACTACTACATATCCTATAGCTTCAACTGGGCTGATAACCTGCCAACTGTTTCAGAACATAAAAGTAACATTAAGTAACCCAAATCAGATGATAAGAGCAAAAAGTAATCTTCTTTAAGAGATGAAAGAAAATTAGTAGTGCTAACGTTTCTTGACACTAAAATTGATCAGAACGTATTTAGATCATTGCCTCTAAATGAATAACTGCAAACTGCTTTTAAAATTCTAAAAGGTATTTATCAACCTTCCCAAATGAGCAGTTTGTCGAAGAACAGGATCAAGTCGATTAAGAAGGGAGGATAATGAAGCAGCAGATCCAGCACGGATGATTTCTTCAGTAAATATATTTACCTACATGAAATGATCATAGAAGTTATCTTTAAGATAATGTTGTATGAAACAAAATTCAATGAAGGTTTAGATTGTTAAGAGTAACATACTGCCCATTCATCCACCCCAAGCCTTGAACCAAGATACTCTGCAGATGGCTGCATCAGTTGATGGTACGACTCTGCCTTGCTTGCTAGTGCAAGTCGTGTTCTGTCAAGTACTGATTTTGCAAACAATGCCCAGTCATTATCTTTGTTCCTGGACATGGTTAGGGCTAGATTCCACCCCTTCATAATTAACAAACAAGCTGTTAAGAGTGCTATTCATTGAATGCAGCAAAGACAAACCACGAAGATAATTTATTATCTTTTTTGGTGGCAGCAGGCGGCAGCCAGGGGTTCAAATATGGAGTGATTTACGAGTCAAACTAAAGAATTGAAATTCAGGAATGGCTTCTGACTCCATGAGATAATGAAATGAAGGAAAAAACAACCAATATTTTATCATCTAAATTTAACCATATATCAGACTATGGAGACCAGGCAAAAAATAAGTATACACTATACTATGTACACCCATCCTTGTTATGCCCAGATCAGACCATGCAGGTCATAACTTATAAAGAACAAAAGCGCATAAACTTAAAAATGATCATGATTTAACCTTGAAGAGAAGATATTTGGTAACTATTTTATTTTATACCACAAAAAAAAAAAAAAGCCACTGTTAAACTGTATTGTTGTATGGACCTGGCAGATATTGATTGGTTTTTGCCAGCTTGACCAGAGATTCAAGTTCAATCACAGAAAAGGATATAACCCCGTTTCTATGACCATTAAGTGCTTAAAATACCAAGGTTTAAGATGTACTGTGTTTATGTCCTCTGTAATCACTTACAGAGAAGAATGGAAATACAAATTCCAAATTAATTTCATTCAGACTTACCTTTAAGCAATAGACGAGGTCTTCATTATTGTCCATTGAAAGTGCGAGATTTTCGAGAACAAGAGATATGAAGTACATAATTTTCTGAAGAAACAGAAACAGAATGATGAAGAGTATACTACACCAGTCACATCCAAAACACAGAGAATCTGATTGAGCAAAAATTATTCAATGAACAACTACCATTACTTAAACTAATAATGGATTTATGCAGGTGAAAAAATGGACATACCTCTGGACGTGCATTATTCAATTCTTCATATCCCCTTTCTACAGCTGTTCTAACTGTAGAATCGAGGGCAATGTCCAAGAACAGAAGATCCTTAAGACGGTTATTTGGTTGAGAAAGCAGTGGTCTAAGCTCTTGACGAGCCTCTAGCAATCCCTAAGTGCAAGAATTCTTTCTCAGAACCAAGAAAGCAAAGAAAATGGAGTGGTTCGAGGGACAAATCATCAAAAGAGAAAAGTAAACCAACCCAAAAGATTTGCATACCTCGAGAAGGGCTTCAACATTTTTATCTTCAACATGTTTTGATACAAACTGAAGTAGTTCCTGTTTTGATTATAACAGAACATCACAGAAAAATTTAGAATGTCTTTTAAATACAAGGGATTTGAAAAAGGATCATCTACAGTGCAGAAACATAAGAACTACCGGAAATCCTGATGGAAGTCCTGATACTGGATTTATCTTCACGCCGACCATGAAGCCTTGTCCCTGAATTAATATGTACTTTACATAAAATCTTGAATAAACAACAGAAAGGCACACAAAAATTATGATGACATTACCTCAGCTTTGTAGCCCATGCAATTTGCAATAGCTGATTCAAGATCTGCACCTGAATGAACTGCCTGCGCATATTATGTTTTGATTGAAATTTTCAACACAACGAGGAAACATAATTAAAAAGCAAAGAAATATGTGTAAAAATTAGTCCACCAAACAGTCCATCAGGTCCGCCCTCCCCTTTAGGCAATATGGGAAATCATCGAGTGCAGGCATTCAGTTTTTGGTAAAAAAAAAACACTGGGTGGGAAAGAAGTAGCATCAAGTAGAGCAGTACTGCTAATTAGATTATTTGATTTCAGTTAGGGCCTCTACTAATTCAGTGATAGTTCAGATACATAGGAAGTTGAAAAATTAGTAGTAGTACACTGAAAAGATTTGTACTACTATTCAACCAGGCTTTTCATTCCAGATTTAGACATGCAGATGCATACCGTTGTGAAGACAGTACAATTGGAAAATTTAATCATTTCCACAAAAATTGCCCCCATGGTCATAATGCAATTTCCACATGAAAATACACATACAAATGAGAACTAAATATAGATCTAAAACATTCTGGCACTAACCTTCAATGTTCTCATGTAATTTCCCAGATCACGCAGTAGTCCATCCTTTTGATCTCTCCTAAAATTTGGTTCAGAGTGGATGGCACGGTCATAGCTAAGAAGGCGCTCTTTTGTTATTCCATTATCCTTTAAGGTCTTCCAATAAACACCAACGTCAAAGTCACTCTTAATATAGTCTATCAATGCCTGTAAAAGAAAATGTAATATAAGTTGTATATAGAAAAACCATATATAGAGTCCAATTAGATCAACAATCTGAATACCTGACATATTACAACATCATCGGGACTAGTATTATTATGCAGCTTTTGATGCCATTCTTCCATCATTCCACCCTTGCAGTTATTGTTTCTCTGCATGTTAAAAAATAAAATAAAATCAAGGAACCAACCTTGTAAAAAGAAAAGACCCAAAAACAGAAATTCTCAGATATAGACCTGAATGACCAATATTTCATCCCTTATTCGTTGACCCACATCTCCTTCACCTCCACGACCAACAGTTGACATAATCATTCTCAGAATTTCACGACATTGTGGATGACTTCTGTATGCATTCTGGAGCAAGTCTGTAAGCCTGTCTTGAGCTTTGCTTATCTCACTGCAACAACATTGACATTTACAGACAAACCAAAATAAGAATTACATGGTAACAGCAACATGATAATGATTAATATGCATTAAGAAACATGAAGTCTCTTCAAGAACTGAGAGAAGGCAAATAAATCTGCATATAAGCAGGAAAAAATTTCCATAGATGCAAATTGCTAGTCCACCATTAGAAGGCCATGGATCGTAGGAAATAATCATTTAAATTTTGAGCAACAAAAATAATATAATCTAAATAAATGGACAAAGAAAATATATAGATTTTATACCGTGGTTTTACATTGTAGTTTTTGTTCCATATCAATTGTCTTGTTGCCATGAATCTCATCCACACAAGTATTCCAGCAAGACCCAGTTCTCCAGATTTGGTAGCTTCTTCCATCAGGTCGGCAGCAATATTAAATCTGAGGAAAAGAATAAAGTGCTTTATACTTTAATATATAAGACCATCACATCAGTTTTGGACAACTTAGAATGGAATTAGGTCAAAAGATAAACTAAAATGGGATTCTGCACATCATGAAACATCCTTTTTCATCAGGCATCATTAACGAGCCAAAGTTCATCATCACCTTCCAATGAAAATAAGCTATTATAACACATATTTGAAGATTTTGATAGTAGTGACATGCAATTAATTTGTCAATTGAATACAAGTTGTTATAGTAAAATGTGTTTTACAGATGCAATGAAAGCATAGCCAACTTTTAGTGCAGCACGTGGATCCCTCGTACTTTTTCTATAAGTTATATGATTTATGAAATCATATCTATGACAGGATACTAATATATCCCAGACAATAGAAAAATAAAAAAGAAATATAATTAAAAATATTTTAAAGAATGCTATGTGCTTAACACCGTAAGGTTAAAAAGCCCAAATATTCAGTGAGATGTGCTACATGAGATTATCATAAGAATAAAACATTATGTATTTGTATGGTAGCACAAATACTTTAAAAATATATGAAGAATAATAAGAGTGATGATGGCCCAGACGTTGAAATCCAAAGGATAGTACTCACCGATGCATAAAGGACTTCTGTGCCTCACTTTCCATCTCTGCTATCTTATCCAACAAAGCTTTTGCCGTTCCTTTGCCATCCCCAGCAACCTTCTTTGTGCAAAAAATGTACTAGAAGTCTAGTCAGTATGTTGGTGGAAATGTACTGTGATAAACTATAGTAGTTGGAAATGGGGACACTAAGATTCAGACTTAACCTTTTGAACCTGCTTGGATTGACTGCCAAACTCAACATAAAAGTCCGACCCTCTATCCTTTACCCAGTTCCCTCCAGACAAAAGAACAAATGTCATCCCTACAAAATTGTCTTCTTCAACTACTATTTCTAATGATTGGACCTGAAAGTTGAATAAAGTATAAGAGAATGCTCATAGACCTTTTATACTCAAAATACACTTTACAGTATTCAGGCATATAGATTAAGATTAATATCAAATTTCAATTTGGAGACCTTGTCAGTTGGATTATCAGAAGAACTTGTTGAAAAATTGGTTTCGGCAGCCTTATCTAAAGTAACTGAACCCGGGGGTAATGCACTGGATGGCGGTGCCTGTAATATGCCGATTCAATTCAATTAGTGGTAATAACTAAATAATAAATTTACATTTCTCATGTGATCTGCAAGAGTTATAATCCATAAATAAACATTCATATTATACCGCCCATTCTCCAGGTCTTTTGGACAAAGCCCAGTGTAGAATAACTGGCTCTGGAAGATCTGTAGCTAGATATACTTTTGTCTTGTTAGAAGACTTTGCTACAAGTACCTTCAATGAGACAAGTCATCAAAACTATATGAATTACTCACATCCCAATATTTTTTTCTAGAAAAATTGATAGCATGTCTACACACCAGGAGCTCCTTGTCAGCAAGTTTATATTTCATTTTGTTCAGAATAGGACCATCAATTTGATCTTCCTTTGCTTTAGCAAAAAGTTCAGTTGTGGATAACTCTTGTGACTCTGTGGAGATACTTTCCTCAATTGGCCTAGAAGAAAACTTATTTAGAAGCTCCATTATATCTCTTTTCTTGCGCTGGATTCTTTCAACACTGAAAGGTCTCTTTGTCTCCAATTGCTTAGAAACCTTAGTCTGTATCTCTCCTTTGGCAATCTTTTTCCGTATTTCATCAATAGACGTACCTTTCTCTAGTTCAACTTGTAAATCTTTTCTGGCTTCTTCAAATTCTCTCTGTTAAAATAACATGTCAATCAAAAAGTCACACATCAACAATGAAAAATGTCAATTAGCTGTCCGAATATACTCTATTCTCTATATAGGAGATTTGATTGTATACTCTATTCCTAATAAAGGAGAAGGTTTCATTGTAATTTGCCTTATTTAGGAGGCTCTAATTCGATTATTTAATGAGAAGCAAACCTCATTTGAGGTTATTCAAAGCAATTGACATGGTATCAAAGCCCCTAGTTTAAATACTTTTCAGCATACTTCGAAAATTTCTGGCCTCCTCACAATTTGAGACTGTTGGAAATTCCATATCTGTCAGGGCTTTCTGTTGGAACTTGGAGGGCCATTTTGGTGATGTTCGGTTTGTTGAAACCTCTCTTAGAGGCTCAATAGAAAGTTTTTATGACTGGGTTACCAGCAATTCATTTTTTTTTCAGTCGGCAACTCATCGCAATTATGGGTATAAGCAGTCGGCTTCTTCAATATTTTTGAGCAGTCAACTTCTTCAATTTTGTTGACCAGTCAGTTTCTTTTTCGGATTTTGAGTTTGTGTAACAATTTTGATTTGTAGTTGGATTATTTTTTTTTCTTTTTTGGAGCAGTCGATTTCTTCTTCAATTTGTTCTACGTGTCAAGTTATTTTTGTGAGCTATCAGAATCTTGATTATATTTCAGCATAATTAAGTCAGGCGAACACTCCATTATTCATTTTAATGGCAAAAATTATGCCAGTCACGAATTTAGATTCAAAATGTTTCTAAAAGGGAAGGAACAATGGGATCATTTGGATAGTCTTCTCCTACTCCGAATTATCACATATGGGAAGGGAAAGATGCCAAGATTGCTTCTTGGCTACTAAGTTCTATTGAACCGCATATGGTTAGTAATCTCCATTCATTTACTTCTGCCAAGGAGATGTTCGATTTCTTGACGAATTTATTATCAAGATAATTCTGTCCGAAAGTTTTAATTGGAGCCAGATATTAGCAACTATCGTCAAGGGAATCTATCCACTGAACAACTTTATTTTGGATTTCTCGATTTATGGAGTGATTATTCTGGTTTGGTATAGTCCAATATTTCTAAAACAACATTGGTTGCCCTTCAAGAGGTCCATTCTAAAAGCAAACGAGATCAATTTTTATGAAACAATGGCCTGAGTTTGAAGTGTATACACTGGGTTAATCAATCACACATTGGTCCCCTCCTAGAATGTATGTTTGGGAGAACTCTTATGCGAAGAATAAAGCATCACCTCCCATCTCGACATCAATCAAGAGGCTACTAATATTGACATGGTCTATATAGCCTATGCCACTCAAGGAAAAGGATGATTTAAATCCTCATCAAAGTGTTACTATTGCAAGGAATTTCGATATATTGTTAAGAATTGCAGCAAAAACTATTGCAAAAAGGAAAATCATATTAGTAAGGACTGTCGTGTGTGACCTTAAAATTGATCGACTCCTGCTTTCCATAACTGTAGCCTGCGACTAGGTTGTTGTCTAGGGTTCTTCCTCCACTCTTGAGTAGGTTCAACTTATGATTGTTTTAGCTCTCTCTGCTTTTGGTCTCCGAGGTAAGTCATATTTTCTTACCTCTCTTTGGTTAATTGACTCTACGAATTCCAATCACATGTCTAGAAATCTGGAAGCTCTACATAATGTTCATAAGTATAATGGTGAGCAACATATTCAGATAGCTAATGGTAGTGTCTCCTATAATAGTGGTTGGTAATTTGAAGTCTTGATTCATTCACGTTTACGCGTCTCCAAATTTATCTACAAATTTAATTTTTTTAGGACAATTGGTAAAAGATAATTGTGCTATTTATTTTGATTGTAATGGTTGTCGAGTGCACGATCAAGTATCGGAAGAGGTGATAGTGATAAGGCCTAAAGAGGGACGTCTTTTTTCTCATCAGTCGTTTTTCGTTCGTCGTTCGATTTATGTAAGTTGTTCTATTGCTACTCATAGCTATCTTTGGCATAAAATATTGGGTTATCCGAATTCTATTCTTTTAAACCATTGTGAAACATGATTCGTTAAGTAATACGAATGAATTTTTTCGAATGTGTTTTAATTGTGCATCTTGTAAGCTTGACAAAAGCAAACCTTTACCTTTTCCCAATAAGGTAGTCACGCTTCCACGTGCTTTCTTTTCATGACGTTTATTGACGATTATAGCCGTTTCACTTATGTATATTTTCTCCATTCTAAAGCTAATGAGTTTTCCACCTTCCAAGCTTTTGTTGTCCATGTGAAAAATCAATTTTCTACGTGTATTAAGATCTTAAGCTCTAAGTGTAGGGAAGAATATGTCTTGAAATTTCATTCTTTTCTACAAAAGGGTATTATCTCTCAAAGTTCTTATCCCTATACTCTTCAATAGGACAGAATAGCAGAGCATAAGAATCGAAGTCTTTTGGATGTGGTTCATACTATGATACTTGAATCATATGTACTTCCTAGACTTTAGGTAGAAGCATTCTACGACTGTGTATTTGATTAATTATATATCTTCCCCTACTATAAATATTGATTCTCTATATTATCGTTATTTGGTGTTCTTCTTTACTATAATTCTATGCATGTCTTTGACTGCGTTTACTTTTGTTCACTTACCTTCCCTTGAACTTACACAAACTTGTTGCTCAAGCGGTTAAGTGTCCTTTCCTTGGTTATAGTAATTTCATTAAGAGTTTGTGTTATGATGCAAGCGATAATAAACTTCATCTCTCGAAAAGTGATTTTCTCTTAATGAAAGAAGAGCTTAATCGTATTCAACGATAGACGACTCAGCCTCAAATTTTCGCATCAACGAGTGGTGAGACAATGACCAAGCCAATCTTGACAGGGAATACAAAAAGTTTTTTTTTTTCAAAGAAATAAGTGATAAAAAGTTGGAATAATCTGAATAGACTTGAATATTTCTTTCCGTCTCACCCTCTCATGTTTCTTTATCCACATGAATTTTCTTTTGATTATATGTCTGGTCATGTTGCTTTCAACCAGGTCTTTTATATCTGTAACGTCTAATCTAGTCTTGCATGAGCCTCATCAATCTTCTCGGGTTTTGCGAACTCTTGATAGGTATGGGTTCTCTTATTCCGCTCTTCAGCTCATCTTTATGCTACTTCTGTGCCTAATCTTACTCTCAGACTTCTACTCAAAGAGTGTTGGCAACATCAATGCAAGATGAACTTCAAGCTCTTCAAAGTAATCATAATTGGGACATCATCCATTGTCTTACTAGAGTAATGCTTATTGGCGTAAATATGTTTACAACATCAAGTTATTTGATGATAGCTCTATTGAGAGATATATAGCTCGTCTAGTAGCACTTGAAAATCGACAAGAGTATGGTCTTGATAATGAGAAAATATTTGCTCGTGGCCAAAATGACTATTGTTCACACTATTATGGCCATTTCTACCTCGTAAGGATGGTCACTTTGCCATATGAACGTGAATAATGCATTTTTACAGGTGATATAAAGGAAGAAATTTTTATGACTCCTACTTCAGACATGTTCTCTCATTCTACTCGGGTTTGTCACTTAAGGCAGTCTTCCTCTGGTTTGTAGCAGGCATTGTGAGCATAGTTTAAGAAATTTCATACCAAGTCATCTAGATTTCACTTTTACTCTTCGCACAATTACTATTAGAATTGTTATACTAGTGCATGCCGATGAAATTATGATTACATGGTGTGATAGTTGCTTGAAAAGCTTCCACAGCAAATCAAATCCTCGTTTCAACATAGTCCTAAAGGCACACTTCTACCCCAGCACAAGTACCCCCAAGAGCTTCTCTCCTTAAGGCAGTCTTTAGGATAACAATTCGACCCTTTCCTAGGGAAGTTAATTTAAAAATTGAGTAAGGAGGGTGGCGACTCCTTATCTGATCCCTCAATAGCTGGTGGAAAGCTTAATTATTTGACCTTCACCAGACCTAATATCTCTTTTGCCATCCAACAAATCAGTTAGTTTATGCAAACTTCTTGCCAGACCCATTTAGCTACTGTCCATAGTCTTTTTCCTTATCTCAAAGGCACCATTGACCGCGGTTTGATCTTTCCTTCTGGAATTTTACATTTGATTAGGCTGATTGTATTGATATTCGCCGTTCTATCCCCGATTGATGCATGTTACTTGGTGGTGCACTTGTTTCATGAAAAAGTAAGAAGCAAGCTTGTGTCTTGAAGTCTTTCACCGAGTCTAAATATTAGGCCATGTCGTTAGCCTATTCTGAAAATCGTATGGCTATGAGGCTTGTTGAGTGTTATTCAAATTGCTAGTTATCCATTTTTCCATGAGCGTACCAAGCATATTCAGATAATTACAATTCCATT
>CAIGRR010102570.1:0-12093 GCA_903798365.1 Fraxinus sp. 1973-6204 | reverse complement strand
TGTACTAACATAATTTAAACAAATAATTAGTAGAACTCTTAAATAATTTAAACTTTTATTTAATTCAACTTAAATTAAATAATTCAACGTGTATGATTTCTCTCAAGTGCTGAGTCACTGACACACTCATGATCCGCACGTTTACGTTTAAAAACACCTGCTGCAAGTGTTTCTAACAGAACTCAACATGAAAATTCCATTATATGTCATCAATAATAGCTAACCCATATTTGCATTGTCTTGAATATTAGGAAACTATATGCTGCCTGATTTTTTTCAATGCTTAGAAACATAGCTATTTCAGTGAGAGGCGGTTAAATAAGACAGCTAAAATATTGATGTTACAAATGAATGCCAAAACGTTGAGTGAATTGTCCAAATAGTCACTGAATTTTACGCCATGCTTCTAAGGGGTCACTGAACTTTAAAAATTACCCAAGTCATCACTGAACTTTGCAAAAGGTTTCCACGAGGTCACTGAATTTTTAAAATCACCACATTCATTACTAAACTTTGTGAAAGGTTTCTACGGGATCACTAAACTTTGCAAAATGTTTCCTAGGAGATTATTGAATTAGTCCTGGGAAACTTTTTGCAAAGTTCGGTGATGAATGTGGTGATTTTTAAAGTTCAGTGACCTCGTGAAAACCTTTTTCAAAGTTGAGTGATGATTTGGGTGATTTTGAAAGTTCAATGACCTCTTGAAAACATGACGTAATGTTCAATGACTATTTGGGTAATTCACTCCTAAAACGTTAGCTTGCATTGATATTAACATAATTTGGCCATAGCTATTAAGCCCCCGTTTGGCTCACATTATTTGTCATTATTGGAGATTATAATTTTTGGAATAATATTTTTTGAAGAATGTGTGGTTAAAAATGATTGTTTTGGGTTTACGTGTAATATTATTTTATTGAAAAATATGTGATTGATAAGAAAAGAGAGAAAAATTGATTATAGTTTTAATGGAGGTCAAACACGAGCTAAATGAGATAGTTTTTAATTCTAAGAACTTCATACTTTTAGCCTCCAAGTCTTTATTGTATTTTCTAAAGTCAAGACTACGTCGACGACTGTGCACCTTTTTTAAAATTAAATCAAGAAATGAATTTCGTACAGGACATGTCAAGAAAATAATACATAAATTCTCTCTGTTCCTATCTCCAAATTTGAACATTGTGGAAAAATTATTGTGTTTTGGGTAGGATTTCTAGGTTTCGTCAAATGTTTCACTCCATGTACATTAGGAGTCCTGAATAGGAATTTCAATTAGTCCATAACTTATTTAATTATAATTTATAGTACTAGAACTTCAATTATAATTACAATTAAATTTACCGTTTTCATATGAATTACAATTAAGCTAAAAACTTTTATAGTAATTATAGTTATGCCTAAGATTTTTATAATATTGTAATTAAGTCTCCATATTTTATAGAGCTGCCACATGGACCTGGTCGAACATATATCATCCAAAGTTAAATATTTAGAACATGTCTAGTCGATACTAGACCACCCAAACTAATTTTTAGTCTTTATTTTTTCACTAAAGGCAAAAGTCTGCATTCTCAAAATATACAAGTAAGATCACAGAATTCAACAAAATCTAATACTTTCCTCTAATATATTAGTATACATATTTTATCCGCGTCTAAGATACAATATATAAGTACGAACACAAGTGACCATTTTGCTCATCTAATTATTCTCACTAACTTCAAGTACTATTTTTTTCAACGATCTTGTAAATCAATAGAAAACACTTAGATTCATGGTGATAGTTTTTGACATGAAATCAAGTTTTCTACTTTACTCGTTCTCAAGCTTCCGCCTCGTCGAGATATTTAACCAATCAAATTGATCTTATCCATTACTAAATCAAAGAACCATTAAACTCATGAAAAGACATACACAAGTTTATCACTGAATTTAGATGAAATTTCCGGCAATGAAGTGGAATTTAATTCTACACACGATCGTGTTACAGAATTTAACACGACATGTGGTTCGCTCAATACACTCTAAGTGTATTAGTTAATTTATCTTTAACTATTTTGATGATAAGGTCAAATTATAGACCTGAAATATTGAATCGATTAAAACTGCATCTTTTAATACTAGGTATCATCCTTATACATTGACTGTGGACAAATTATTTATGATCAAGATTTAAGTTACATCACACTGTGCATTTCAATGTAAGCATCCAATTTATATTATCAAAAGTGATCATAGGTTCGAATCCTCTACCTACACTTTATTGGTCGAGCCCGTCGCACCGGACTTGCCTAATGCGATTTATTTCTCATGTGTGGTTTGCGAGCTACTGTACATATAGTGAGGTTTACCCACTGCGCACTCACGGATATTGACCTCGAGTTCCTACGTCAACAGAAAAAAAAGTGATCATAGGTGCTTTAATTCACATGAATCATGATCAATATTAAATAACAATAATAAATCAAATAATATTTATTATTTTATTTTATTACAAGAAAATATATTATATGGTCACACAACCCAACCAATCTCCCACTTCCTCTAGAGTATATGCATGATGTCTTGCAACCTCATGTCTTGTAGATGCCTTCGAAAACTTTAGTTGACGGGTTCTTAGTAAATGAATTTGTGAGGTTATCCCCAATAGCAAATAAATCGAAAACTACATTTTCTCTACCAACAATCTCCTTCATGTAATATATTCATTCCGTATGTTTGTCCTCTGCCTCTGATGACTACTTAGTAGTATAGCATTCGACAGTTCCCACTATTATGTCTAGGTCTATGTAGATGCAAGCACCAACTCAATGTTCTTTAGACTTTTTTTGCTCATACAACCAATTTTACAACTTTATAAATTGCCAAATACTCGATCTTCATGGTGGGATCAACAATGTATGATTGTTTATTATTGTTCCAAACAATGGCACCACTATCAAGTGTAAACAACGATTCTGATGTAGACTTGTAAGAGTCTTTATCAACTTGGAAGTTAGAATCTGTATAACCCATCTAAACAAGGTCAAGTAATGACTAAACTAGCAAATGATTTGTTGTTGGCTTAGTAGCACAAAACATTCCTACGTTTGACACTTCTTGTGGAAAACGTCCATACGTTTCATTTTTTTACATTTTCATCCTTATTTCAACGTTTCATTGTGAAAACATCATTTTCACCATTTTTTAACATAAAATGACCAATATACCCTTCTATTTAAATAAAACAAAAAAAAGAGAAGAAAAATAAAGAACAAATTGCAATCTTACTCCTTAGCTTTTTTAAAAAAAGTACAAATGAGTCAAACGTAGGGAATTTTTTTTTCTATTAAGCATGTTTTCCGAAATGAAACATTGAAATAATGATGAAAATGCAAAAAAATGAAATGTAGGGACGTTTTTCTCAAGAAGTGTCAAACGTAGGGACGTTTTGTGCTATTAAGCCATTTGTTGTTCTCCGAAGGTACTTAAGGATATGCTTTACTTCCACTTAATGTTCCGATCTTAGAGTTAGGTTTCATGCATGAAGGGCGAAATCTTACATTGAAGATGTGACAAGTATGTTCATATATAAAGCTTGGGTTATAGCTATCAATTTGATCTTTGGATCTCTCAAGTTTAAATACCAAGAACGTAGATAACTTGACCTAAGTCCTTCATATAAAACTGTTAAGCCAACCACATATTCGTAGATTATAATAATTCCACATCATTTTCAATGAGTTGAACAGCATCGACATTAAACATTGGTGAAATTAAAGTTCTTATAATGTATCTTCTTATGGACACAGGAGTCATCAAAATTCTAATCATAACCTGACGTCTTAATCATCTCATTGAGTCTCTAGTTCTAAGATCTCGATGTCTACTTTAATCCATACAAATATATTTCAGCATTCGTTACTTCGACAAAAGCTTTAGGGAAATTACAATTCTTATCATGTATCTTATTATAGACATAGGATTTATCGAAGTCTCGATC
This sequence comes from Fraxinus sp. 1973-6204, assembly GCA_903798365.1. Taxonomy (NCBI): domain Eukaryota; kingdom Viridiplantae; phylum Streptophyta; class Magnoliopsida; order Lamiales; family Oleaceae; genus Fraxinus; species Fraxinus sp. 1973-6204. The sequence continues at coordinate 8,111 of CAIGRR010102570.1, read as the reverse complement.
AAAGCCTAACATCTTAATCACCTCAACAAATCTCTTGTTCCAAAATCTTGATGTCTGCTTCAATCTATAAATGGATCGCTACAGTTTGCTCATTTTCATGACCTCGTTCTATGTAACCCTATAATTGTATCATATAGATACATTTCAACATCGTAACTAGTTGCTATAAAGTTGAGTGCAGATTATTACATAGCTTGATTGGATTCTCCAACCAATTAGTACCTAGAGAGGTAGCTTGATGACCTCTGACTTTGTCTAGAGAATGGTAGATCCTAGTTTGTGGTGTTGTTTTGAATCATACATTTTCATCAATATCGGTATCACCATCAGGTGACTCCATACCTTCCTACACTTTCAATGTTTGCTTGTTCTATGGGATCAAATGATTACTTTTCTCTCCTACTCAATCATGTTTTCTATGTATTTCGACGCCGAGGCTATATGTAATGAGGTAGTGTTTCACTAATTGATGGGGTGGAATTGCTCCCGCTCATTTTTCCCAACTTGATCTTACTCTGACTAACATTCACTAATATAAACTTATCCTCTATGAAGATCGCATTTATGCTTACAAAGACCTTCACATCTAGTGCACTATAGAAATAATATCCTTAGGGTATCCTATAAACAGACATACTTCTAACCTAGACTTCAACTTTTCCAACAAACAGACATACTTCGAATGTGAGCAAGCTAGACTTGTGCCTATTCCACAATTCCATGAGTTTTGGGAATAGACTTCGAAGGAAATAAGCTAAGAACATGTAAAGTTGTCTCAATACATATCCTTAAAATGAGATAGGTAGAGTTACGGAACTCATCATTAACCCAAACATATCTAATAACGACATGTTTCTTCTTTCCTCTCTCTCTCTCTCTCTCTCTTCTATTTCTTTTTGCCAATTTTTCTTCTTCTCTTTGACTTTTCTCCAATTCTTCCNAAGCTAAGAACATGTAAAGTTGTCTCAATACATATCCTTAAAATGAGATAGGTAGAGTTACGGAACTCATCATTAACCCAAACATATCTAATAACGACATGTTTCTTCTTTCCTCTCTCTCTCTCTCTCTCTCTTCTATTTCTTTTTGCCAATTTTTCTTCTTCTCTTTGACTTTTCTCCAATTCTTCCTTCCTCTCTCTCTCTCTCTCTCTCTCTCTCTCTCTCTCTTTTCTTTTTCTTCTTGCTGTGCAGCCTCGTCTATCCCTATTTTCCTCTCCTCCTTTTCTATGAGTAAAAAATTCGCTCTTGTATCGTGTATGGTGTAAATATATATAGGTTAAATAAATATATGTTTAAGTAGGGCCTCCAATTAAATTTTTTAATGCAAGTCTATTGAGGCTCATTTAACTATAACCCATTTAATATATTATTTTTCTCCAAGGAATTCATCTTTGAATTTTGTCATTTTTCGCCACTTTTGCATTCTTTTCTCCAATTCTTCATTAAACATAAAGTTTTTCCTACAAAACACAATATAACATAAATTAGGTAAAATTTAATTCAAAAGACAATAAAATATCGTGATTTAGGGCTACAAATTAGTGTACAAAATACACTTATCAATCGCTATGAGGTCCTCTACATTTATGGAGGACTGTCTACCGCTATGAGGCACTCTACGCTAATGTCGGGCTGTCTATCGTTATAAGACCTTCTACATTCATACTGGGCTACCTAGCACTATGAGGCACTCTAACACATACTGCACCGACTACCACTACAGGATCAATGCAACACTTAACCATAAAAATATCATTGAGTTGGATGGAAACCGACCAACGGTTATCATGGGCACAACTAACCGCAAGAAGAGTGGAGACCCACTGCTCAAGACGTAGGGGTAGTGGAAGGCGTTACATGGGACACGTGTCACAATAACCACCCGGCAGTTAGATGGCTTTAGACATCTATATATACCCATAAGACAAGATAGGTATGAATCTTGAAACTCTGGCTATTTGAATACCCATTATTTTTCCTCTTCCTACGTTCAAAAACAACCTACTAATTCTCACGCCGAATGTACAACGGGGAAAAAACCCCAACCTCATTTTGTAGGTAACGTTCATTCATCGAAGTAGCTGAAACACCTTACATTGTAAGGAAGACGTGGAGTCAAAGTTTCATGTGTGTTATTAGAATACAGTTATCTAAATTATGTTTGGTTCGACCCGAAAAGTAGGGATGGCAACGGGGCGGGGCGGGGCGGGGGCGCCCCGACCCGCCCCCGACCCGCCAAGAAATTTCCCGCCCCGCCCCTCCCCTCCCCTCCCCGTTACCCGTTTAAGGCAAGGCAGGGTGGGGCGGGGCGGGGCACCCATTACCCGTCCCCGCCCCGAACCCGCCTTGGGGCAAAATTTCCCGCCCCGTCCCCATCCCGAATACCGGATTAAGCGGGTAATCCTCGCCCCGTTCGGGGCGGGGCCCCACGGGTATCGGGTTTGTCTGGTCCTTTTTCTCTTATCTCAAATATATAGGTCGATTTCCTAATGTAGAATATTTTGTTGTGTTACTTCACCAATATACCCTCATTAAATTTTTTCAACTTAATATGCCAACTTCTATCAAATACACACATTTCCCATTTCTTGGAAACATGGAACAATTCTCACTTCTTCAAATTCTTTATTAGTTCCAACAATAATTTAGTTTTACATATTGAAAATTTAATAGGGGTAAATTAGGAAAGATCCTGATAAAAATTAATTTTTCAATGACATTAAAGAAAATTTCTTAATTGGCGTGAAAAAGTAAATAACTATATATAATTAGGACAGAGGGAGTAATTGTTTTCTTTTAGTTTTATGATCAAAACCTAAAATAAACCAATTCTAAATGGTTTGGTTCGACTTTGAACCAAAACGTTGATTAATTCATGTAGATGCAAGTTGGTTTTTAAAATCACAATTTCGATTCGATTTGACGATAAGTATTTTTTGTTCAGGCCTACCACTAACTCATTATTCTTATACAAAAGAAGGCCCAATACACGTACCAATATAGCACAAAAAGAAACTCCCCTTTTCATATGGTCCCTTTCAACACTTCATTTATGAACACAAAATATCATCAATCGTCCAAAAACAACCAAAAAAACATAAAACATAATAGAAAGTGCAAGTTTCCAAACCCTAGCTAGGCATGACAATCATATAACAACAACGTGGGCTCTCGACACGTGTCAAGAAACGATGCACATTAGTCATTAAGGCACAGTGCCCCAAGCAAAAAACACTTGGAGGTGTTTGGGTTTTATTGTAGTACATGTGAACAAGGACGATGCAGAATATAATTCAAGGACGATGCCAATGATCCGACGTCGTTTGCCTCATTTGTTGGTATCTTGTGTTGGAGATTCCAATTGCATCCTGTGGATTCTTTGCCTTGTCTCCCTTTCGGATTCTCTCTCCTCTCTCCTCTTTGTGTAGGCATCAAAGAAATCTTTATTCTCTTTCTCTAACTCCTTCCACACTGCTTAACAGACGTATTTTAATTGTCTTTGAATAAAATAAAAATCATAGAAAAATCTGTAAGGATGAGTGACCTGTAGAAGTGATAACCGGCTTGATATTTGCATGTTTGGAAAGAGCTTCCATGCATTCTTCTTTGCTCATATCAAATATTATACACTCTTCGATAAGATGTTGTACCTTTCATCATCGCGACATCAAACGTCAACATAATCCACACACACACACACAGAAACTATATATATATATATATATATAGAGAGAGAGAGAGAGAGTTACCATATGGATGTACTGAGCAGAAGAATCGCCCATGATTTCTTGCTGTAATAACTAGAGACCCAACTTCTTTGTAATCAAGATTTGAAAAGGATTTAGAGAGATAGAGAGAGACGGCTTCAGGGTTAGAAAGTTGAAGAAAAAAGATACAAGAAGTTGATAGAATATAATTTTATATTATATAGACAGGTATTTATGTAATAAAATAATTAATATTATAATGAATATTGAGGTAGACTGGGGTATGAAGTCCCACGTGGGAGGAGATATGTGATTGGTGGGGAGGAGATTAGAGGAGATTTTAATGAGCAGCCTTTGCTTTGTTTGATTGGGCCCATCCACGTGAAATGTGGACCCAGATGATGCCACTCACCCAAAATAGGGGTCTAAATTGGCCGAAGATGATGTCCAAGTGGCATTAGGGTTTGAAAAGGTTTAGGTAAATAAATAACATTAAAAATAAATAAATAAAAATTAGGTTCTCTTATTTACCCGTTCAAATTCAAAAGCCAATGATAGTGCAAGTTTTGTCCCATGCTATGACTTTTAGGAATTATCTAGAGGTTAAAAAATAAAATAAATTATATTATGAATAATATAAATATGTAATTGGCATTAATATTTAACTTTGATTGAATATATAAATCATTTATAATTTTATATCAAGAGGATGTTTAATAATTTTCTATTTAAATTTGATCCCAGTTAAGTGAAATAAAAATAAAAAATTAAAATTAAAATTACCACTAGAAAAGAAGATCGTAGTTGACACGTCTCAACCAGTGAAGTTGGACTGAGTTCTACGAACATCTCAAGTTCAATAAAACCAATCTCCATCTCAAATCTTTATACCAAGGCCTAGTTGCTCAATTGTTCATTTTAGAGTCTTCACGCACACAGTAACATAATTAAAAAATAATAATCTTATGAAAGAAATGCAACTTTCAATGGAAGTGTTCTAAGGGTCTGTTTGGAAAGGTTTTTATTTATTTTATTTTTTATAGAAGAGCTTTCAAATTGAATGAACTTCCTCTAAAAGTTATTGCCCGGCAAAACATTTTCGCAAATTATTCAAAAGAATCTCCTTAATCTCAAAATTTGCTTTTAACTTTTTAAAAGTCTTGTCAAACAAGTCCTAAATGGTCATTAGAGCATGAGAAGGTTATTCCAACTACCCAAAAATGAGAACAAAGCCGGCAACGGTACAAAACAATACACGGAGAGGATAAAATCATCATCTACCTCTGTAAAATTCATCAATTTTCTATAAGTTTTGCTATGTGTACAAAAAATGGTTACCAGAATTTCTACGGAATACACTTAGCAATTTTCTATTGAAAAATGGCAAAAAAAAAAAAAAAAATTTGTTAATTCTGGCAGCAATTCCCCTTACAGAAGGGCAAAATATTAAAAGACCATACATGATTTGGGTCCCACCGACTGTGAGTTGGGCTTACCATAAAAACCCACGCTCTGTGTACACACAAGCACGTGGAATTGCCGTGGGATCTTTTCACACTCATTTCTCTTTTGGCAAAAAAAATAAAAAATAAAAAAAAAATAAAAAATTGTCCAATTTTGTAACATGACTTAAATGACACAAATAACAAGAAAAAGGGAACTCTATGAAAATAAAAAACATAGATTTTGATTAGAATTTAAAAATTTTATCAACACAATCAGTCCAAAAGTAATCAATTTTGGCAAGTAAACAATGATTGATTAGGCTCCGAATGGTGTTGGGGGGCTCACGGGAAAATGGAATAGACGAAGCAGGCATGGGACCGCGCAAAACAAACAAAAGAACGGGTCATGCGTTCTAACGTTAACGGCTGTAAGAGAATGCCTTGAAGCTCGCGACTCAAATTTCTATTCCTATCGGAAGGGGGTCTTTCACTGGAAAGCTAACTCTGTTTTTTACTCTAATGTTGTTCCAAGTGATACCTCTCCAACTCACCAATCTAAAAATCACACATGGCCGCCGTTCCAACATACCAATTACATAATGACACTGATTTCTAGTGTCATCGCCAAAACAGGTGAGATTGATTAACACCTATAACATAATTGATATAATGGACATGAAATACTTAACCGTTGTCTGTCTCGTCATGTACACTTCATTGTATGAAATATAATGTAAATCTTACATCATCTTCATGTCTAGTTAATTTAGATTTTTTCTTATACATCTCCAACAATCTCTTTCTTACGAAATAAATCACATAACCAATATATGATCATCATTATTCTCACGTGATGACCTTTTTCTCCATCTACTTTCAACAAAGAAACATTACACTTCATCAAAGTCTATCATCACCACCTCGAGAATACCCCATCAAGAGATCTCCCGATATCGTAATTAATTAGAATCAACACCTTCATTCTAATCTTCTGCATCCAAAGAGGTTTACCTATCAGGTAGAATAAACCAATTACCCTAGACCATGTCCAATTGACGTTCCATAAAGATAATCCAGACAGTAGAAAGCTGCCCCCAGATTGTCATCCCAACTACAATTATGGTGTCTAAAGATAATCCCACTCACCTAAATCCATTAATCAAGTGTAGGCACCTTTGTCCCATTGTTTCAGCCTAAAACACTAGACTAATACTATTTTTTCGCAGTGCGATTACAGCTAGAAATGATTACGACACTTTTAATGAAATATTCAGCTCTAGTAATTTTTAGTACAACTAAACCCCTGTTTCACAATCATACTTTTGAAAAATAGAATTTTGAATAGTGATTTTTAGGAGAATTTGTGATTAAAAAGTAGGTATGTACATGGTCCGATTAGGTTTGATTCTCTTCAGAACCGACCCGACCCAAAATTTTCGAGTATTTAATAAATGAAACCGTCGGGTCCAAATATAATTATGGAACTGTTCGGGTTCGGTTCGGTTCGATTCAGTTCCGTACCATAATTAATTTTTTTAGCATTTACAACAACACTACATAAATATAACTAATAACATGTTCATTCATAACTATTACAAATTAACATAACTCAATTTAAAAACATATATTAATTTGCTAATTATATTAATTTGCTAATTTGTTTAGAAAAAATTAAAATAATTCAATTAATTCAATATAAAAAATTATTTAAATTCGGCTCTTCGGTTCTTGACCTAGAACCGAGAATCGAACCGAACCGAACCCATCGGTTCTCGATTCAAATACCCGTTCGAGTATTTAATTTATGAAAAACCGTTTGGTTCAGTTCGATTTAGGAACTTTTGTACAGCCCTATTAAAAAGTAGAAAAAAAATTTGGATTTACGTACAGAATATTTTATTTGGTGAATGTGTAGTTGAAAATAAGTACGTAGAAAAAAAAGTTTAAAAAGTATGATTGTCAAACAGGGTTTAAATTTATAAACAAATTCAAGTGGGTAGGTTTAGTGCAGTATTGTAAACATGGAAATGAAATATTTTTCCATCAACTTTCTCAACTAAAAGGCAGGAGCAACAATCATTTCACCAAAATAGGGGGAAAAAGAAATAGTAAATCTGCTCTCCAGTTTTGGTTTGGCGCTGTAGCAGCGTGGAACACAATTGAATTAGAGTTCAGGAACAAATTCATGAAAGAAAAGTGGATATACCAATCTTTTATTGATCTTACCAACTTTCAGATTCTCACATTAGAAATATAATATAAGTGGAAATAGTGAAATTTTTGTGTTAATGATGGAAACAACGATAAAGATAGAGATATAGACTTACAGGATTTTAATTAAGAGTTTTATTTATTTTATGATTGTTTAGAATATATTAGATTAGTATTAATATTTTGATTAAGTTTTTAATATTTTAATCTAATCTAAACAATCATAATTTAAATAAAACCCTTATTTAAAATCCTATCTAAATTATAATTCTATCCTTATCTTGATCTCCATCCGTTAGTCAATCAACTTTATTTTATTAAATAATCACAAAGTTTACTTTTTGTCTATGTTAAGTCACTCAGTAGCATCCATTAGTTTTTTTAACAGAATGGATGACGTGAAGGACGTACTCGTAGGTGTGACTTCAAATTTCTGTCTTAAGTTGAACCATTTGGTTCGAAGGAATAACGGAGTTTAACTAAATGACCAAACTAGAACAAAGTTAAACTTCACTCACTACTTTGAAACAAAATAAAGTTTGATTAACTAGCAGTGTTTTTAACTGGTGAAGAATGAAAAGCCTCACTATTAACTTTTAATCAGAGATTATATTAGCTTGAATCTTCATTTTAAACCACAAAACTACAGAAGAAATGAGAGAATTACACAAAATAAATGAGAAAACTGCGTACTTACAACACAAGGCCAGCAGATCAAGTGCATCAGAAGTTGGCACTAACAGCAG
>CAIGRR010102564.1:0-13803 GCA_903798365.1 Fraxinus sp. 1973-6204 | reverse complement strand
TTTTTTTTTTTTTTTTTTGTCGAGCTTGACAATGAAAGTCGTGGAGTCATATAAGTTTATGTATCCCCTTCAATTCCAACTGAATGTATACTTGTGGTAGATTCTTCTATCTTTTTAAGGGAGGAAAAAGTCTTTTTCCTCTTTTGGGGACAATGTTGATGATGATCCATTTTTAACTCTTAATGAGTAATGTTATTCATAGTCGACGACTAACATAGTCACCTATCTGACATCTGCGTGGTTTAATGTTACTAAATAAAATAAAAATAAAAATGGAAACATGGAATAATTTAATATTTTTTTAAAAAAATCGGAAAACAGACAAATGGTCACTAGGCAGAATACGTTTCTCCAAAAATTACCCGCCGACAGATTTGTCCCAAAATTTCTCTAATTAAATTACATGTACACACAAAGTGTACATCTTGATTGACACCCCCTGTATGTCAAAAATTTGATAGTTGATTGAAAAATGTATTGTTAAGATTAATGTACCAAAATCTGCCAACTCATGTGGGCGTAAACCAACGTGTCAACATTATGTACATTTAGCATGGTCTAATTTTCTCACCGTTCTTCTTCCCAAAGTCATGGCTATTCACCTCAAACCAATCGCCAATCATCCAAGCACCCGGCTTCGTATCCACAAATTGATAAATTCCTCTATATATTCACCCAAATGGTAACGAAGGTTTGGATCCTGGATGCCACATCATATATTCTCTTATTCATCGATTTGAAACTTATGCCTTTTGGGTTGTGATCTAGAAGTTCATCAGAAGATACATTGGAATCAACTCAAGAGTTTATCAATTAATAATATGTATTCAATTGTGATTGAAGAAATGTTATTAGGTAGCCCTCAATAGGAAATCTAGAGATTAAAATGAGCCAGAACTTTAGTATTCGTTCTTCTAGTTTGGTTTGAAGAAGCTGTCTCTTCTTTGTTTTGAAGATTAATGATAAATGTGTTTTATACATTTATTCATGGCACAAAATATGGATAATTATTGGTAAATATATCGAAATATGGCTTGATTATATATAAATTTTGTTTTGTAGGATAACATTGATGAACATGGTGGAATTTAGGAAAAAGAAGCGAAAAAGACTAAAATGGAAGAAAATCAAAGTTGAAGGACCAAAGTGCAAATAGTCGAAAGATGAACCGAAAGAAGAAATGAAGATGTGAAAGAGTCAAAGACCAATTTAATGAAGACATGAAGTGTTGGAGGAAGAGGAAACGAAAAAAATCATGAAACGAGAAAATGGAGTTTGAGGACCAAAACGCAAAGAATGAAAGTCTGCTTGAACTATGCTATAGCATAGTTCTTTTAGCCATGCAGTCACATGGTGTGATGCAGGGCCTTCTAGTGCTGAAAGTGGTTGAACTATGCTATAGCATTAAAATGTATTATACAATAGCATAGTGTATTTTCGGAGGAAAAATTCTAGTTTCTTTATATGATCCTAACTCTTATGGAAACCAATCATGCATTACAACACATTCTAACACGTTTTGAAGCATAGAATGAGACAAGAAATACGAAGATGGATTCCAAGAATCAGAGATTCAATTCAAGGTTTATTTGAGTGATGTCGATTTTTTAATATTTCTTTTCTTTTCTTGTTCATAACATATTAGGCTAGATTTACTTGTACTAAGAGTACAATGAACCGTGTAATATGAATTTTTAGTCTTTAATTTTACATGACATTGAAAACACATTTCTAGATACTAAATGGTGTATATGATTTTTTTTTCTTCACGGTAATTGTGTGAATTTAGTGGCTTATTTTATGCATTTGAAAGAAGAAAAATACCGAGTGTAAATCATCATAGGGTCCGATAGGAGAAAGAAGTATACCGCTATACTCTATGTGAATTTTTAAGTATTCATAAGAATTCATGCACTCTTGTATATTTGCATTCGTCATAGAAATATAGTCGGGTCATATATGAGAGTAGGTTTAACATTACTCGAGAGAGATTGTTAAATAAAATAGGAATATTGATTCGTCAAAATTTAATCGTGTTTTCAAAATGTAGAACTAAGGTTAAAAATGATTATTACATTGGGAATTCCAGATCATAGTGTGTTTGTCATCTATTAAATACATCAATTTGCATTTAGTATAATTTGTATTTAGTTTAGTTAATTTACTTATAATTGCATAAGTACATTAATTTATTTATAATTTTGTCACAACAAAAACATCATATTATTCTTGTTTCGGTTAAAGTCATGATAATTTTTGTGGGACGATACTTGGACTCAAAATTCACTTTACTATAACGAACCGTGCACTTACGGTGATTTTAATTCGAAAAAAATTTTCGTGAACAATTATCAAGCCAATATGATGGTCTTGACATAGATCCGATGTTAAAAATATAGAGTCCAAATCTTGAAGTATTAGAAATTTCAGGGCGTGTATATTAAGTGTTTGCTAATGAGCGTTCCATCTTTGGTTGAGACAACCCTCAATATTAAAAAATGGGCATATATTGCGGATGAAGAAAGTATGGGATATGACGGTAACAAAGAAAGTTGCGAATTGTAGGGGGAAATGTTGAGGGAAATTTTCCAGAGCATTCATCATGTTGAGAATTTATCTGTAGGATATTGGTGCATTAATTGAGGTTCATTTTCTATATACAATATTTTTTAAGTTTATTTACATCATTTGAATGTACTTAATTATCTGAAACATAGCCCATTTTACTTTTTGTAACAGGTGCTGCAATGATGAAAAAGATAGATTTGCATTCACCTCTTTTAAATTTAAAGTGTTTAATTCTAGATATTAGCCTTGAGAAAGCTCAACTTGCTGGAATTATGAACTTTCATGAAATCTCGCCGAACGTCGGCATGTTAGATATTCAAAACCGTTGTTATGTGATACGTAATGCGATAAATGTGAGTTATTTAATTTTAAGTTAATGCGGGGATGATTTTTTTTTCTTTCAAGCTTTCATTTAATTTCTAACATATTCAACATTCTGAACAAGATCTTAACTAAACAATCTTCTATATAGGAGATGGGAATTGAATAAAATTGGCCTGAATTTTGTGGAATACTTCAATTTACAGACAGAGTTCCCAAATTCTTTTCTGATGCATCGGAGGATGGCTAAATTGAATGGTTCTGTTGCGAGTCCTCAATATTTTGATTAATAGAGTTCGTGTTGGAAAATTCTAGACTCCAAAAAATGATGATTAAGGCTATGATATTTGAATGGGTTACACCACAATATTTACTTTTAGCAACACAAAAACACTAAGAATGCCAAGATCCTCGCCTATTGGCAGAAGTTGAGAAAAGAATTGTCAAATCTGTCAAGATTTACACATTCTTGCACGGTTGATCTTATTTCTAATTTGGCAAAATGCTCTCGAAACATAATGATGTCACAAATAATAAAAAGTTCACGCTAATATAATTTCATGAAACAAATCACATTATGCAAGATATAAGATAATTACTTTACTAGATTTTATTATATTTATCTCTATTAATAAAAAGGTTGTGAAGGTTGTGAAAGAATTAGTAGAATTCTTTAACATAAATTTCAGGTCAAGAATTCTTACTTGAATAGATGAATTCCAAGATCTTTTTATGCGGTTGAACCACCTTGCATTTCAAACTTCAAAATCTACATTTTCTTGTTCTCCAATGGTCTCAATCCCAATCATAATAGAAAGTGATTATCCACAACTTAAGTGCCTAATTTTGTGAGTTTTCATACAAAAAATGTAGTTCTTGGCACTTTTCGATTTTGGTAGGATTTTCCAATGCGAGTTTCACCATATCACTTGCCATCTCTTTTCTCTCTCTGTCCTAGACAATAATTAGAGGCTACGTTGGGAGTCAAGAGAGGTTATGGGGAGTTGTAAGTTAGAATTCCAAGTTCAAGCAACTCTCTTCAACTCCTTTGATGTCTTGTGTGTCGAATCATCCCCCATGGACGACCCACAACCTTTATTATCCAACATCTTTCACTCACGTATGATAGGCTTGACCTGGATCATGAGTGACAAGGAATATCACAAGTTAGATAACTTACAAGGTCTATTTCACAAAAACTCATATGGCAAATAGATCGTGCAACCAACAAGTAAGATTAGGGTTCACGGTATTATAAAACGGTTAGTAATATATAGTAGCTATACTAGAGGAACATCACGTCTCGCTATATCCCAAACTCATTTTTCAACATTAATTTAGGTATTTTTGACCCCCTCAAATATTTATGGAGTATTGTAATCTTATATTCAGAATTGCTTTCTACACCCAAAATGGTTAAACACAAATGTTCGGTCGGCAAATATAGACATAAATGTTGGTTAAAATATTTTTCATTTCCTACTCGACCCTTCACCTTTAAATTAGCTGCTTTCCTAAACATGTCCCATCATATCGAATCAATTTTAGTTGGTAACATGCTAAAATAGCAATAGTGAAATAAAATATCGAGAAACATTCAATTATCATTAGGGTACATATGAGGTTATATAAACCTCAAAGTCTCGTACAACGAGGAAGTGGGGTTTCATTCATTCATTTATCCAATATTGATCATAAAAGCACACGTCATATGAAACACGTGCAGATCTTAGTTCATGTATTTCTTGATAACTAACCTAAGTTCTCTTTATATTCATTCATTTAGGCAATCTCAAACAGAGAACTCGATCTAACTATGAAATAGGTTTAATGGATATAGCAAAATCCATTTACAATAATCTCAACTTGATATTTTATCAATGTGATCGGATCGTGTACACAACACGGTCACTTTGTCTCATCGTAGTACATCCTGAAATTAACTAATGAGATTACTCATATGAGTGAGTCAATCTTAATTAGTTTCAACATACTTTATATGTGTATGCAAATCATTATCTTGTAATCCAAACATTAGATCACTCATGAATTCAAAATTGTTCATGTGTGGACATACAAAAACTCAATCAAGAGTTTTCAGATACACAAAGTATCATATTCTACGCAAATCATTATCTTGTTCTCATACAATGATTTTTCATTTTTTTTTTCCTCGAATTTTACTAACTTTTTGGCTCATTTATTTTTATTATTATTTCAGTCAAGTCACACATTTGCCGCGGACTGCCAAATCAGCATGTCAATAGAGATTAACAACTACATCAGCCATTTTCCTTGTTTATTAATGGGAATGGAGAGAATGAAATCATGAATAATATTGAAACAAATTATAAGGTTAGTGAACAATTTAGAAAATATATAGTAACTAAGATGAGGTTTTAGTACAAGTTCAATGACCTCAAGTGAACTTTACCTCTTTTAACATTAGTCATGTGTGAGATTGTAAGACATATCATAGATAATGAGTTGTGATGTATGTATTGATGATGATATTGATTAATTGTTCTAACGGAGTCACTCTAGAAAATAATTGCTGTGAAGAGTTAACGTTTCATTGATAACAAATGGGAATCAATTTTCATTATAATGCACATGACTAATAAAACATGATATGGACAATTAAACCAATTTTTGCGTAGTTATCAAACATGACCTGATGAATAAAAGATGATGTGGACAATTGTTAAACTAATTTGTTGTTTACTATCAGACATGACCAGATTGTTGACCTGGACAAATCATCACAGGGTCACCAAGTCACGAAACAAAATATAGTTAAGGCAAATTTTCATTGGAATATTTAGTTCAAATTTTCACTAGTAGATGCATGTGCACATGAACTCTTTGATGCAAAAACAAACATACCTAAGTGTATTTGTCGCACCATTGACGAAGATATAAATTTGATCTGCAAGTAAAGGTTTGTTCTTGACAGAACTAAATGAATAAGTTTTCAAATTTTTACTACCTTAAACTTTTGGATTAGGCGGTTGAAGGTCTTGAGTATAAATTTGGTCGCCACCTATAAATAAAATTATACGTCTCTGGTTTTCATGAAAATAAAAATTAATAAATTTGGCCTACTCATGAAATTATGTTTTGAAATATGAAATTAATGAATAAATTAGTCATATCTCTAATTACTTAAAACTTTTAAATGAAATGCTTCAATATATTTTTATAGCATGCTAAGGTCATGATTCACTCTTGTCGTCACATATTTGTAAAATTTGTGTACATGGCGCACCATTGATGAAAAAATAAAAATTAACCAGCACATGAGGAGCGTGTTGATGAGAAAACTATATTTAAGTAAGTATCAAATAAAATCAACAAGCAGGCTGGAAAAATACACTATAAGAATGTGTCTGAAGAACAAAAGTACTGAATTATATGTATAAAATCATCTAATAATGTATTGATGATAAAAAAAAAATAATAATAATAATAATAACATGTAGAAAAACTCCATCGACAATCATTATAACTGCACCATTATGAAAAAAACAATAAATAAAGCAAGCACAAACAGGAATTTATATTCGAAGCTGTCCGTGGATGGAGAGTGGGTTGAGTCAGGATGGTGACAGTTTTCTATGTCCTCCATATGTTGTCCTGAAAGCCGTGGAACTCTTTCCTCTCTCTCAAGTATTGATCCAGCCAATGACGTATCACCCGTCGTTGTCTTTCTGTATTAATTTCGCTTCTAACTTGAGCAAAATTAATTTAAAAATTTCTTTAATAATAAAATGGTTTAGAACAATGTCGAACCCCAAGTACACTATTGGGTAGAAGCCTAAAAACTCCTATTCCAGGTTTTTGAGGAGAAAAAAAAAACCCTGAGCAAAATGAGGAGTAATATTTGAAGGAATTTCAGATTAGGTTCTTATGTGTGTATTTCAACAAGTACGATTCAAATTTACGGAGAATAAGGCTTGAAATCCAATTGCAGCATTTCAAATATCAATTATATATTATATGACACACTAAAATAAATCGGTGATTTAGATAAAAGTATTTTTAGAATCAATTTTCAGTCAATTTATTTGATCTATAAAAATATGCAGAGGAATTATTAGTGTCAAAAAATTGAAGGCATGTGGTCTCAGATAATTACTGAGAATGAATGATACTCTTGAGAACTTGATGTGAAAGATGGAATTTAATTTCCTGAAACAAAACTGCCATATTTTGATAATTATAGGAGAGGAAAATACAAATTTACATAATCGACAAGCTCATCACCTATGGACATGGAGAACCATTTCACTAATCAAAGTTATATATTACAAACTTTTGTTCTACAACATATTTACTTTTTGGCTTATGTAGCTAGGCTTTCTTTTCCTTCTTTTTTGGCTCATGGAGAACCACAAATTTATATTTTTCTTCTACTTTCAAACTCTTCACTTGGCCGCTTGTGGTGTGATACATAAGTCCTTTCATTCCCATTTCATTCTATTTTCTTCACTTGAAGATCTGTAGATTCTTCATTCTACTACATATTTTCTTTATTTGCTCATGGAGCTAGTCTTAGCTATTATTTCATTAGTTTGTATTCTATATAATACTCCTTTTGTTTATTTTATCAAAGATATAATTATTTTGAGTCAAAATATCCAACAGATTCATATTTAACTTCAACCAAAAGAGTCTAAATATCCTTCAAAATTCTTCTCTTTTCTAATTCTTTTACTATTGTTAAGTTTGTGTTTAGATTCTAAATATGAACTGAGATGGTGTGTATTATTCGAAGCCTCGATCGGTTCTAGAAGTAAAGGGTTCACCAATTATGTTAAGCCCAATTAGGGAAAGACAGCTACTTTTGCTTAATAAACACCCACGCTCATATAGAATATCTAGCCTCGTGGTCCTTTTTTCTCACAAATAATGAAATCAAGTTTCTAGTGATGTACTAAGAATTATTCTTTAAACTCATTCTCATCTCTTGTAGTTTGGACAACCAATTTTTTTAGGTTTTGCATCCATAAAATTTTTCCCACGATACCATTCTTAATCAGATATATTTTAACTGTGTATATATCTTTTATGCCAAACTGGTCGTTCAACTCCATCTAATCTCAACCTCGGTTA
The DNA here is from genome assembly GCA_903798365.1 of Fraxinus sp. 1973-6204. Taxonomy (NCBI): domain Eukaryota; kingdom Viridiplantae; phylum Streptophyta; class Magnoliopsida; order Lamiales; family Oleaceae; genus Fraxinus; species Fraxinus sp. 1973-6204. The sequence goes on along the minus strand of CAIGRR010102564.1, from coordinate 5,799 downwards.
CTCTGCTCACTTCTCTTAGTCAAACTAACACGAAAGTCCTATGTGGCCGAGTTAATCTAGGACAATGCATTGTTACAATTCCTCAACAATGAGAAAATAATAAATTGGTGTGTTAGAAAAGCTAGGCTAGAGAGTCCCACTAAATTCAGACCTTGATGCAATTAATCACGTCATATGGTGCTGTGCCAACAAATTACACACCATGTCCTTTACCTACGTAGGATATTCACAATATCATGTCATAATCATATATCATTTATGATTGTGCTACATGCATAACAAAAAGATCGTGTTCTCTTTAAACAAGTGAAATTTATGATCATTGTCGACAAATAAAAGAAAATGCAAAATGGGTACCTCTTTGATGGATTCACTTCTTTGTGCTTCACAGAATCCTGACTTATGTTGATCCCAGCTTGAGGCTGCCTGAAGTTCATTATAAACACCAAAAAACACATAAAACAAAAAGGATTAAAATTCTGAGGTTTTGCAAACTTATGTTCCTGGTTCAAGTGAGCTATTAAACTTCATTTCGTCACAACTGCATCACTTAAATTTTACTTTTGTTGCAACATTCACATCAGTACTTCCGTCTCCATTTTCTTGACCACTCTGAACACAAATCATTAACGGCCCCGTAAGTGCTTCTATTTGTTAACCTAAGAACTTGTCTAGACAAGTTTGACGACTCCCAAAACTCTTTAGCAAAGAAAAAAATTGTCACACGGAAATCACAAACATGTTGAGAAAATCACAAAGAAAAGGAATTAAAGGCAAATCAATTGAATGCTTCAAAGCTGTTTACGCACACCAGAATATTCGGTCATTGACAGAGAAATCTAATATATAGCATGTACCTCATTTGTGGCATAGTTCTTGCATATTCCGGAGGTGCCTTCGCAATCACTTCAGAATTTCTTCTCTTCCATATCCTATTCCTCCGTGCGACATTGCCAATACCCCGTCTGCAAAGCAAAAAAGCTCTCAAGAAAATTAGAAGAGACAGAAATAATGGTCTTCAAATAATGCCTGAAAATTATAAGTATTAATGTTTATTTATAATTGTTGCTAGCATAGGCATACGTACACAGATGTTTCAGTAGTAACAGATCTCATATAGGAAAGTGAAAAATTGGTTTCTTAAAGGGGGGAATGATGCTTATGTTAGTGGAACAAGACTAGGAAATTCTTGATAGGTTCAAGCTTTGACATATATAGAGTAAAAAACTTGTAAAATTTATCTCTAATGGGAGGATTTTTTTCAAATGGCTATAGTATGGATTTGTCCTTGATTGAGGGCAAGATTTTAGTGAGATCTTATCTGTCCTTGATGTTTGGCGCTGAGATGGAGTGAACTCGACTTTGACGAGTGACAAGTGCAGTTTTACATTTACTTATGTCATCAAAAGTGACGTTCGAGTACTTTTACGCAATCCATACTTCATTTCGTTTGTATATATTGCTTGTTTTAGAAGAAACTCTTGATGATTAAATGACTTTTGGAGAAAATGAGTGAAAAATAGATGAAAACGACTTAAATCGTGCAAATTATGGAAGGTGGGGATCAAAGTGTCAAGGCTGGGAAGATGAAAAACTTGCAATGAAATTTAGGAAGGACTTGAGTTATGCAAAAGAGGGAAGACGAGGACCAAATTGGAGACGAGACTGTGAAACATGGAATCGCAAAGTTACACCTGTGCAATTGTGAGGGAAGGTGATGCAGAACCGATAGAGAAATAGAACGACATGCAATTGCATGGTGTTATCGAGTAGCAAAGATTTTGTTTCCTTTTCTACTTTGAATTCTTCATTGAAAGTGTTAGAATTGATACCACTTGTTGTGACACCAATCACAGATTGAGATGTTTAAGTTATATGGCAAAGTAATAAAGTATTTGATCAAAAAGAAAAGAAGACAAGAATATGGTAGAGGAATTATGAAATTTTATTGTATCAAGAATAATGGAGAAAAAAGAAAAATATTACAATGATTCTAAAAACTAGTAATAAAAAATATCACACTATAAAATTGTATAGAAGAGTCTAGTATTTATAGGAAACATGTAGGGGACGTCCAAAACCTCTTGGTAGAGTTGTTGATGAAGTAGGATACAAAAAATTGAGTCCAAAACGAAGTAGGTGAAGAAAAACCCTAAAAAATACACATTCAGGCCCGAAAATTCCCTGCGGGCCCGGCTCGGCCTGCCCGAGCCCGACTCCCAGTCGCCGAGGGTTCTGCCCCATAATTTCATTGTGGCGCCCGTCCCTCGGGTTAATGCTCCAAAAAGTGTCTTTTACCATCAAAAAGTCCTCCTTCAAGTCAAACTCCTAATTATCATTGAAATTTGATTTTCATAACTTAGAACTACACAAATTCAAATACTTTAAACTTCTTTCAATCATCCAAACACCAAATTTTCAACTCCTAATGGGTTTCCAAAAGAGAATTTCAACTTGACATAGGTCTCCAGTAGCATTCCAAACTTGAATTCTTCATGACATGCACTTCACTTAGAATTCTTCAATTACTTCATGCACTTCAACAAAGAAATTCGAGTCACACCCAAATTCCAACAAAGCAATTGGCACACATTTCTAACCTAATTGAATTAGCCAATTTCAAGATGATCCATCTTGTAACTGTGAAAATAGAGCTAGGTCGAAAAAAACACACAAAAATTTGTAACTCGAAACTGAAGATTTTAAGCAAGTAGCTTTAGATTTCTTGAAGAATCCAGTAAAGGAACTCGAAGGAGACAACAATTCATCTTCAACTTTGTCTTTGAAATTTGATTTTCCGAGTGATGAATATTCAACTACTATGTATGTTTGTACTATGAGCATGTTAGGCTAAACTCATTGTATCTAGAATAATGATGTAAACCTTCTATTTGATGTTTTAATTCAAGACTTCTTTTAATTATCAATTTGTGTTTGATTTATTGATGCCATGGTTTCAATCTCCGGTTGAATGAATGATCAACTTTTAAGTGTGTTTGTGGCTTGTATGTAAACCTTTTATTTGATGTTATAATTCAAGACTTCTTTTAATTATCAATTTGTGTTTGATTTATAGATGCCATGGTTTCAATCTCCAGTTGAATGAATGATCAACTTTTAAGTGTGTTTGTGGCTTGTTTTGTTTTCGAAAGGTACCTCCTACCATTTGATCCCGAGATAGAAAGGACTTTCGCACAGCGAAAAAGAAAATAAAGAGAAGTAAAGAATAAAAAGAGCAAGGAGAAAACGATAGAAAATCAAGTTCCAGCCCCTCAACTAGTTGTGTAGCTAATGAGGAAGATTTATTAGTTGGGGAGTTTTGTATCTCACTTGTAGTGCAGAATTAGTCAAGTATTGCTTACCTCCATACAGATAACCAAATTTTTAACTCACAGATGTGATCAATTTCTTTCAGAATCACAATCATCTACAATTTTTCGGAAAGTCTCACAAAAATCCGCATTAGCATCTCTCTCTATTTCTAGAGTTATGCAGTAACTTCACTTATCCAAGGTGTGACTGAAGAAGCCACTGGATATAATTTTTACCGTTACACTTAAAGATGGAGCTTGAGAATAGTTATACTCACAGGTAATATCACTTCATAGAACAATTTGGTTCAGAAGTTCCCTAACAAATACTTCCCACCAACTAAAATTGCAAAACTGAAGCATGACATATCCTTATTCAAGCAACTTGACTCGAAAAGCTTTCATGAAGCATATGACAGATTTAATGAGCTATTGCGGAACTGTTCGAACTATGACATCAAGAAGGGACTCCATGTCCAATACTTCTATGCGGAGTTACTTTCAGTCAGCTTATCTGCAACTAATTTATTTTCTAATGCGTAAATTAAATGTAACTCCGCATAGAAGTATTGGACATGGAAAAAACTAATGCTTTGTTTGAGAGAATGGAAAAAACTAACACTATGTGGCCAATATATAGGGAGATACTGAGGAAAATAGTAGGAGTTCACAATGTTGATGCAATTTCAGTGTTATCATGGAAGCACTAACAAAGAATAATGGATATCCTTACTCAGACATTGCATAGTGTACAATCCTATTTCGATTTGTAAAGGTTGTAGGCAAATCAGCAGACGTCCAATTATCATTTGGACACTATTTCACATCCTAGTCTAAAGAGGTCAGTTATTTTCAAAAAATCCAACGCCAAAAGAATAATCCCTACTCCAACACCTATAATTTGAGTAGGATAAATCATTCAAACTTCTCTTGGAACAAAAATTAATAGTAAGGATAGCAAAATCATGGTAAACCACAAAAGAAAGCCTTCATTGGAAGATCTACTTGCTTAGTACATTAAAAGGACCGAAAATGCTTTGCAGTACCAACGGGCTTCTATAAAAAATCTAGAGACTCGTGTGGGGCATATAGTAGTAACATTAACTGAGGTGACACATGGCACTCTACCGACCAACACGGAATCAACCTCCAGAAACATTTGTTGGCTATTAATTAAAATCCTAGAGAACAACAATATTGTTGACATCCTACCACCTCAGGTAGCCATTCCAATGATAGCATATTTGCCTCCAATTCCATTTTCTTAAAGGTTTCGGAAACTGTCCAAAGAGGAAATGATTTATGCAATTACTATGAGGAGTGAAGTTCAGTTTCCAGATATTAATATCAATAGGCGTGTTATTTCAAATAAAAAGGTACCTACCACTACGAAGAACAAGTAACAATTCCAAATTAGAAGTGAGACATCTCATAGGTTAAGGCAATCGTTTCTATCGACACATGTACCTTAGGTCCCATTCTCTCAAAAGTTGCATAAGAATAAGCTAAAGGAGCAATTTGCTAAGTTCAAATATGTTTTCAAAAAGCTCCGCATCAGCATCTCATTCATTAACGTGATCTTGCAAATCTTGAGCTACACTAAGTTCTTGAAAGATATGTTGCCCAATAAAAGAAGGCTACTGGATGATTAGAAAGTACCTTTGAATGAGGAACGCAGTATAGTGTTGCTCGATAAATTGCCTCCTAAGTTAAAAGATCGAAGAGTTCCAAACTACCTTACTCAATAGGAAATTCTTGTAATTTGAGGGAGGCAAAAACAAATGTTGTGTCTTTACAGCTGGTGGAAAGGTCAATCAAATGTCTACGAGGCTTGTTTGAGGACATTCTCATCAAAGTCGACAAGTTTATCCTCCTTGCTAATTATCTTAGATCGACCATTCCTAGAGACTGGTCGAGCTTTAATTGACATCGAAAAAGGTGAGCTAGTATTGAGGGTAGAGGATGAATAGGAAAAATTCAACATGTACACTCCATCCGAGCAATCGTCTAACCATGAGGAATGCAAGATGATTAATAGTGAATAAATGGATAATCAGGAAAGTTGCCACTACAGAAAGAGGATTGGCAAACATGTTGGAGCATTGAAAAATGCATAAGGTAATTTCACAGGAGGGCAACGAAGGAAATATGCAAAACCGACAATTGCAAGCATTGTGCCAACACATCCCTTTACGAACAACCATGAGTAACCAAAACGAAAAGGTCAAGCTAACGACTCTAAACAAGCATTTATTAGGAGGCAACTCAATTTCTAACTATTTTATTTACTTGCTTTCTACATGTTAGACTTAGGTCGTTAAGTGCTTTACGAGTGCATTGAGCGCTTGTTAGAGCTTAGGTCACCATCATCCATCATTATGAAATTTAAAGTTTATTGCATAACTACTGTTCTTGCATCAAATCATGGGATCAGTTTTCTGAGTTTTGTAGAAAATGTAAAAATTGTTGGGAAAATCACCTCGAACGC